>JAIEZT010000007.1:31388146-31430759 GCA_019594935.1 Periophthalmus modestus | reverse complement strand
AAAGACAGCACAGACACAAAAAAACCCAAATCATGACACCACTGCATTTTGATTCCTTTTTTTCCCCCAAGGTTCTTTCTTGCCGAAGAAGGAGGGTCTAAGGGACAAGGGATCTTCTGGGACACTTCTTCATTTGCTTGTGTTCCGGTTCATTCATGATCCCAGTCTGTCATGTCTTTCTTGTTCCTTGTTTTTCTCCATCTTCCCTTCTGTGTCAAGCCCTGGAGCAGGGTGGAGATTCTGGCTTCTCACCATCCACACCTGCAACTCATTCCCTAATCGAGCTGCACCTTGGAGGACAAAGGAACATGGACCTGACACTCAGCACCAGATCATCCACGTATCCACAGTGAACCCTGGACCCGCTCACACTCCTCTGCCCCCGACCCAGCTCTCCACGACGGGCACAAACCCCACACCCGCTCCATCCGAAGCTCTCCACGACCGGTACGAACCCCACACCCTCCGACCCAGCGCTCCACGCCCATTGAACAACCTCACACACCGGTAAGACCCAGCCACCACCCGGTAACGAACCTCACACCCTCCGACCCACCTCTCCACGACCTGTATGGACCATATCCTCGTCTCATCACGATCCCCTCCTGGACTACTGCAAACAACCCCGCTCTCAACCGTCTGATCAATCTACCTTCATTTGCACATTTCAACCTGTAAATAAAGTTCTGAATCTTTTGTCCCCCTGTCGACAGTTACAACAGTTGATTAATTTGCTCGTCTGTTTTCTGTTTCATTGTTCTTTTTCTAACTTTCTGTTGGTTAAATCAATTCTCATGTTCGGCCCCGAGAGCGGTTTACTATTATGACTTTTGGGCTTTACAAAAATAGAAAATAAGCGATTAAAAGATTATTTTTCTAGACTCCATATTGCTGATCAGTCGTCGTTTTCACCTCCACTGGTCCACGCCTTCTAGGATGTACTTACTTTATTTTCTTAATTCAGCAGCATTTGTTTTTTTGGCAGAAATGAAAAAAAAGATCTGCTGCTCGAGTAGTGTGATTTGCAGCTCTCCGACTCTTTGTTGTGTGTTTATTGGCCACGTCAGCTCCCTGCAGTTTTCTTAAAGCAGAAGTGAGTGGAATTGTTTTCTTTATTAAATCGTTTTTAGGTGAATAATGACAATAAAAAATGTGCAAATTACAACAAATGATCCACGAGTGTCACAGATCATAACTATAAAGCAGTTCTTTAACATCCAAATTCCAGCAGAGGATTGGTCAAAGTTTGCCCACTTCACAGTTTCACTACAGAAATACAACTTTTATTGGTTTGAAAGAAAACCGTGTTTAAATCGACACAGAACCAACTTTAAAGACATGTACTTTTTGACTGCATGCACGAGGCATCGGGAAACAACCCAACAGTCATCCAAAAGTGACCTTCACAACTTTTCAAACAAACAGAATAAACAGAACGAAGAAATGTATGAAAATCAAACAAAATGACCGAGGTGAGAAGAGCAAACACACTGGAACATTTAAACAAGTGCAGATGTTTGAAACGCAAAGGTCGTGACACCAAAAATCGGTTTTACAGATAAATATTGATTGATTCTGAGAAACCAGACAGAGACATTTGTACTAACAGTTTATTCCACGACTACTTGACGCTGAAGGTCTCACTATGTTTTCTAATGTTCGTAGTTGAGTTGAAGATATACAGGGAGGGAGATAAAGCCAGACGACCTTCCTTGCGATGTAAGCAAACATGCATCCACGCTCTGTATATTTCACACATTACAAAAAAACATGAGCTGAGAGTCTATTCACAAACCAGAGCTGAGCCCGGGACTGAAACCTCGCTCTGGTTCGGCTCCTGCAGCGTCAAATTTCTGTTAACGTGAAAAATTTTGTAGATTTTAGATTTAAACGTGATTTCAGGTGCTGGAATTGTCACAAGAAAGTTACAATCTGCAGCAAAACAACACAATGACGCCCCAATGACGATGGCGGCGTCCACGGAAACTCCCAGAACGAGGTGAGTCGGTTGTCCATGCGTTTCAGAATGGGACCGTCGCCATAGCAATTGGCAATTTCAACTAAAATAATGGTAAATAACGTGTATATTTTTGTTTTTGCAACATTTTTGCGACAGTAGCTCAGTCGGTAGAGTGTCCCCTGATCTGAAGGTTGGACTATGTCTCTCGCTGGTTTGGGAACGCCTTGGGGTTGGGGTGGAGGAAGTGTCTGGGGTGAGGGAAGTCTGGGAGTCCCTGCTTAGACTGCTGCTCTCGTGACCCGCCCCAGATAACAAGAAGAAAAATGGCGGAAGAAAATGGATGTATGGATGCTTTTATTTATGGAGATCTGAATGCTTTGCTTGGAATGTTCCACAGTATGGCATTAAACTTACCTCTCTCGCATTTATTCCTTGCAAAGACAAAAAAAAACAAAAAAAAAAAAGAAGAATTAAAAAATGTACTTAATGCGAGTGGACGTTCTTCCTCAGATCTGAACAGTAACTTAACCCTGGTAACATCACCTGCTTGTCTCCATGACGATATCCATGTTTAAAGCCAAACCGTTGAACATTCCAGGCAAAGAAATAACATCTTCAAACCTCTACTATAAAAGTCACATAGTGCACTTTAAGATAAAGACGACATTATTGGCCTTCTAGGATTTTCTTTGTATATTTACTTCATTTATTGGCCCAGACTTGGAGCCTCTTCTCAGTCTTTTGTTTTACGGGGCCCATGTGAGGCCCCCTGGGACCCCAAGTCTCTGTTGACGGGCCTGTCTGGAGAAGATGGATCACATGCACAGACAGTGGAGCAAAAAAGTATTCATCCAGTCACCAATTGTGCAAGTTCTCCCACTTAAAAAGACGAGAGGCCTGTAATTTTCATCATCAAATCACATTGTAGGATTTTTAATGAATTAATTGGTAAATTCCTGTTTGGTTACCTACAAACAATCAAGATTTGTGTTTCTCACAGACCTGTAACTTCTTCTGTAATTGTGCTCCTCACCTCCACCTGTTCCCTGTCTTAATGTCTTCTTCTTCTGTTCTTCTTCTTCTTCTTCTTCTTCTTAATGTTCTTCTTCTTCTTCTTCTTCTTCTTCTTCTTTTTTGTTGTTTTACGGCGGTTGGCAACCATTGTACAGGAGCATTACCGCCACCTACTGTTCCGGAGTATGGGTCAGAATAGGCTCAAAATCTAATGCAAAAGTAAATAAATTAAATTAAAATAAATTAAAAAAAAAAAAATAAATAAATAAAAATAAAATATAATAAAAATAAAATAATAATATAGTCTATTTCTAGATCCTATAATAAACACCGGTCTCCTCTTAAAAAGGATGGCAGGATGGTTTGAACTCGTTATCAGTATAAAAGACACCTGTCCACAACCTCAAACTATGTCCAAGACCAAAGAGACGTCAAAGGAACCACAAACAAAACTGTGACCTGCACCAGGCTGAAGACTCAATCTGCAATAGGTAAACCGCTTTTGTGAAGAAATCAGCTGTGGGAGCAATTATTAGAAAATGGAAAACATACAAGACACTGATAACTCTCGATCTGGGGCTCCACACAAGATCTCACCCCGTGGGGTCAAAACGACACAAGAACGATGAGCAAAAGTCCCAGAACCACACGGGGACCTGCTGAACGACCTCATTTTCTCATTCTGTCTCTCATAGTTGAAGTGAACCCATGATGAAAATTACAGGCCTCTTGTCTTTTTAAGTAGGAGAACTGCACACAATCGGTGGTGACTACATACTTTGTTCCGTCATTGTACACATTTTGCTAATTAGCGCCTAATATTCCGTACTGAATGGATGTATGAAAGGGTTGGCTTAAGGACACAACAGAAATCAGAGCCTTAACGTGCTTCTTTCACACCAAAACTGTGGGAGATTTCCAGGTCTGAAATGATCCAAATGATCCTAGTGAAGGTGTATGGAGTTTAAAACACAGTAAGGCACTTCCTGTATCGCCACATGATGACATCACAAGGTGGAAACAGAGCGTTTTCAGTGTCTTAATCTGCAGGGTTGTGTGTGTTTTAAACATGTGTGAATGAGACAAAACACAACTCCAGGTCTGTTTGTGATGAAGAAAGGACATTATTACTTAGAAAATAGCAGAATATGGGTCAATATTAGAAAAAATGTTGATTTTTGCTGAAGCGATTTAAACTAAACATAACTTTCGAACGGTTTAAAAAGTCGAAATTGTAGAGAAGTCCAAACTATTGCTTTTTGAACGCTTTAATTAAGATTCTAGACTAATAAATAGATTAAATTAGATTAACTTTTCCATCACCTCTTTCTGTCATCTCTCGTCTCCACCCTCCCTAATCGCCCCGTGCCACTCATCAAGCGCTCCCTTTTTTTATTGTCCCGGATGCAAATTTCTACCACGAATTAAACAAACGACTTTTCATGTAGAATGGCTCTGTCTCCTCTGAGTGACACGTCCAAAGACAATACTGAACTGTCGCGTTTTTTATTAGCACACACAAGATCGTCTGGCAGCTTTTGTCCTCCCCGAGTCTCCGTACAAATTTTCTCCCAATTATTCTCGTTAGCCGTGTGGAGGCAGGCCCCGGCGAGTACATGAGTGAGTGTATAAGTACTACGTGTCAGGAGCATGTTTTAAAGAAGCGCCGCATGATATCTTTGTCATCACGGGGGGGCCAGGATTCACAGCCCGAGACGCGCGCCTGTCAAAACACTCCCCCTGGAAACGAACGGCAATTTGTAATTTCGAATCTAATAAAAAATGATCGGTGACTTCGGTGTGAGATTGTCAGACGGGGACAAACAGAAAAGGAGAGACGGAATGTAAAAGGGAGGGGTTAGAATTAGAAAAAGTACAGTGGCGGTAATTAGCAGTTAGCTTCGTTAAACGGCGGTAAAAAAGACGAACGGAAATGTCAAATATCAAATGGATTTTTTTTTGTTTTAAAATGTCGAGCCGGACGATGCTGAGGTGATTTTTTAAAATGAACAGGCAATAATCAAAAAAGGAGGAATTTTTAGTTTTTTTTAATCATCATCTGAGGCGACTGTGGCTCAGTGGTTAGAGCCGTGGCCCTCTAACCCGAAGGTCAGAGGATCCATTTGTGCTCGGATCACGTTCTGTTGTTGTGTCCTTCAAGCAAGACACTACTACGTCCATGTTTGACGTCTCTGTGCTGAACAAACCCAGTGTTTCTTTATCGTTATTATTTGAAAACACTGCAGTGAAAATGTGACGCAAGACGAGGTTTATTTTTTAGTCCTGGTTTAGTCCTGTTGGTTTAGTCCTGGTTTAGTTTAGGTCCCTGGTTTAGTCCTGGTAATCCCGATTTAGTAAGTCCTGATTTAGTCCACATTCAGTCCTGTTTTGGTCCTGGTTTGGTCCTGGTTTAGTCCCTGGTTTAGTCTTGCTTTAGTCCTGGTTTAGTCCTGGTCTAGTCCTGGTTTAGACCTGGTTCAGTCCCTGGTTTAGTCCTGGTTTAGTCCTGGTTTTAGTCCTGGTTTAGTCCACATTCAGTCCTGGTTTAGTCCTGGTTTAGTCCTGGTTTAGTCCTGGTTTAGTCCACATTCAGTCCTGGTTTAGTCCTGGTTTAGTCCTGGTTTAGTCCTGGTTTAGAGCTCCGGTTTAGTCCTGGTTTAGTCTGGTCTAGTCTTTAGGCCCGGATTTAGCCCTGGTTTAGTCCTCAGAGTGTGAGATGGTTCATGTGGGAGATGTTCGTTGGTGCTGGTTCGACGGGATCTAGACTCTCTTCCCTTAAATAGTTTTTCGACACTGCGTCACATTTATATTTTATCTGCAGCTAGAAATACGGTAAATATTTTGACAAAAATTAGATATTTTCAGAGAAAGGACACAAAAAATCGAAAAAAAGGAACCAAAACTTTTACTCTAGTAAGAAAGAGCACTACTACAGCAGACGGTGGACCCTTGTAAAAGTTACATAGTATGGCTTTAAATCTACACAATTTCCCAACTTTGCCGACTTTTAATCCACTTAATTACATCCAACTTTATCTTTCACCGATGCAAATGTGTTTTTTCCCTCGACATTCCCTAAACTAATCACTTTGTCCTAATCAGGAAGTGCTTTTCAGTCGCCTAAAAACCCCCCAAACCCGCTTTAAGCCCCCCACCTCTTACCCTAATCACCTCGCCTCCCTCCGTCCCTCCTCCTCGTCCTCCTCCTTTCCCTCCATCACATTCCTCCACGCTGATGTCAGACTTTTTAAAAAAACTGATCGTACCGGTGCTTTAAGTTGCCGGGACGACGCAGCCCCTCAACCTCCTCAAAGCATCATGGGAAAACAATTAAAAAGCCCTCCAAAGTCTTTTCTTCTCCGAGCATCCGTCCTTCTCTCCCTCTCTCCCTCGCTCCACTCAGACCATCCAGTTCCCCTCCTTAAGTTTTCTATTTTCATTCGCAGCCTCGTCTCGCTCAAACTTTTAGCTCCAGTTGCATCGTATTCAGAGCTTTTATTGTCGTGGGTTTTCAAGGCCGGGTGTGTGCGCCTCGTCTCGCATTAGGACATTTCTTGCGAGCGAAGCATTGTTGGATTAATGGCTGCGGCGAGTAGGAATCGTGGCCATAGCGACGGTTATCTTTACAAAGAGATACAGTAATTAAGGCTTTTATGTCGACAATTAAAAGTTGTTTTCAGATATAAAATCGAGTCTAAAGTTGCGTTTTGTTTCGTTCTTGCGTGTTTGTGTAATCCTGCATTTGAACATGTATGTAGTGGATGTTGGTCTCCATGGAGATGATGTTTCTTCGCCTTGAAATGTTCCACAGTACGGCGTTTAAACATATCTAGATTGCATTAAAGGTCCTATATTACACAAAACTGACTCTTGTGAGCTTTAAGTAGAGGGAAAATGTTGTTTCAGCCTCAAAAACAGACCTGGAGTTGTGTTTTGCTGTTAGTCTGTAACATCTCCAAAGCTCAAAATGCTCTGTTCCACCTTGTGATGTCATAAAGTGGTAGTTTTCAAGTCAACAGCTACTTTTTTATCTGTAGTTCAGTCGAAATAGGTAAATCCAGGATTGAAATGATCCAAATGATTCTAGAAATGAAGGTGTCTGGAGTTTAAAAACACAGTGGAGCACTTCCTGTATTGCCACATGATGACATCACAAGGTGGAACAGAGTGTTTTCTGTTACAACACAACTTCAGGTCTGTTTGTGACGAGGAAACAACATTATAACATCATAAAATAGTGTAATATGAGTTCTTTAAAGTGTTTTTCTTGCGCAAAAACACCTTGAAAAACAGTACTGTGAGCGGGGGTCGCCTCTCCACAGACCTGACTTGGAGCTGTGGTGTTTCCTGCTTGTCTCATTTGATAAAGATGCTGTGAGTTTAATGCTGTACTGTGGGATATTCCAGGGAAAGCGATAACATCTCCATGGAGACAAGCAGGTGCAGACCCTCCACCAGGAAAGTTCCATGCAGTTTTATTCTCTTAAGTCAGAGTACTGTTACTTCAAAATAATATTACTCAAATATAAGTATAAAGTAGTAAGTAAATATAATTAAAGTTCTCATATCTCGCTGTTTTCTGATTTGTTCTGTCGTTTCCTCGTCACAAACGGACCCTGGAGTTGTGTTTTGTTTCATTCTCACATGTTTAACCTACATATTTAGGCTGAGTTTTTCTCTCAAAAACAGAAAACGCTCTGTCCCACCTTGTGATGTCATCATGTGGTAATACAGGAAGTGCTCCATTGTTGTGTTTCTAAACTCCACACACCTTCATTTCTAGAATCATTTGGATCATTTCAGTCCTGGATTTGCAATCTCTACTGAACTAAAGGTAAAAAAAAAAAAAAAAAAAAGGAGCTGTTAACTTAAACTACCACTTGATGACATCACAAGGTGGAACAGAGCGTTTTGAGCTTTGGAGATGTGACAGACTAATAATAAATAAATAAATAAACACAACTCCAGGTCTGTTTGCCTCTTACAGACTTGCAGTGGGAAGAGGAACACACAACTTTTTAGTAGTACTTTTAAGTACCGTTACACTGTACAATATATTACCCAAGTAGTACTAAAAAATGTGAAAACTCTTAGAAGTAAATGGACCTGTGACCTGTGACCTATGACCTTATGACCCTACAGTGTCTTTCATATTAAAAGTAGTTTGTGTTTTTGTGAGTGAAAAGTGCTGGTACGGAGGCCGACTCGAGGACTTATACAAAGCCAAACTGAGCCAAACTGAGCCAAACTGAGCCAAACTGAGTCAAACTGAGCCAAAATTGAGCCAAACTGAGCCAATTGTATGAGATTAGCTCACAAAGATACTGATAATTATGGTCCTTTGAAATATGACTTTACATGGGAGAAAATCTGTCCAAACTCATAGATCTCAGGTTACAAAAGTGACCACATTTCCGTCATATTAAACTCAAATATTAGGACTGTGGCTCATTTGGTAGAGCAGCAGCAGCAACAAAATCAACTCCTTACCCTCCCTCCCGTGTCAAAAACTAGCATTGTGTAGGTTTTGTGCACTGGCGATCTCACTGTTAGCGTCTCTACTTCTTCCTGTTTAGTCTTAGTTCTATGAGGTTTTTGCTAAAAATGAATAAATATTTAAAGATGAGGCTGCGGACATGGAGCTGTGGATGTCACTGTTACAAATTACACAAATAAAATGAAAACTCCTCCAGACGTGTTTGGAAAAAGTGTTTGTGTCTCAATGCTAACGCTAATGCTAATTTTGAGGCATGGTAAACATTAAAACGACACCACAAACTGAAGTATTCCACATAGATAAATAACTACGCAGTGTTTATTGAATTATTTTGACTTGAAACAGGTTGTTTATTTTATATTTTTCTGATTTTATTAAAAAGTGACAGTTGCTTTGAGTCACACAGCGAGCTAGCTAGCACGCTACTGTGTTTTTCAGCTTTTCTCGCACTACAGTAACTATCATGAGCACATTTTATTTGTATCAATGGGGTAACTTAGGAAGTATTCATTTATTTGTCTTTTAAACACTTTATTTCAACAAAACTCAGATAAATAATAACTTAAAAACTATCACTTCATGACATCACAAGGTGGAACAGAGCGTTTAAAGTCATAATTCAAGTTCATTGTCGTTTTATTTTGTTTGCAGACATTATAAACCACATTCTCGTTTCAGTTTTTCCCATATTGTTTCTGTTCTTTACCGTGGCACAGTGGGTTGTGTTTGCCCTCTAACCACAGGGTCTCCAGTTCAAGCCTCGCCGTCTCGCTCTGATTGTTTCCCAGGTAAATGTGACCGCTCTCGTTCTGGGTTGTTTGGAGGTTTGAACCGGTGACCCTTCTGTTGGTGGGCGAGCACAGACCCACTGCACCACTCGTTACATTCCTGCTCCGGCTTCACTGGAGGAAGCAAATCTTGTTCTTTTCTTTGTCTGTCGCCCTCCGAGTGTGACCTCCCCTCCTCCTCCTCTCCTCCTCTTCTCTCTCTCCACCCTTCCTCCTCAGTCACTCTCATCCCTCTCTCCTCCTCCTCTTCCTCTTCCTCTCCTCTGTTCACTCTAACCCAAAGTGTGACCTCCTTTACTTTCTCCTCCACTGTTCTTTGTCTCTCTCTTTCTCTCTCTTATCCCTCTTTCCTCCTCTCTCCTCTCCTCCACTTCTCTTCCTCACATCCCTCTTTCCTCCTCTCCCTCTCCTCTGTTCACGCTAACCCAAAGTGTGACCTCCTTTACTTTCTCCTCCACCGTTCTTCATCTTTCTCTCTCTCTTTCCTCTTTCTTCCTCCCTCCTCTCCTTCACTTTTTCTTACTCTAATCCCTCTTTCCTCCTCTTCCTCCTCTCCTCTCTTCACGCTAACCCAAAGTATGGGCTCCATTCCTTTCTCCTATACTGTTCTTCGTCTCTCTCTCTCCTCTCTTTTGCTCATCCCTGTTTCCTCCTCTCTCCTCTCCTCCACTTCTCTTCCTCACATCCCTCGTCTTCTCTTCTACCCTTCTTCGTCACTTGCTTCTATCTCTCTTTACTCCTCTCTTCTACCCTTCTCCCCTGTCTCCTCTTCCCTGTCTTCCACCCTTATCCCTAACTCTCATCCCTCTTTCCTTCTTCCTCTCATCCATCCTTCCATCTTTCCTCTCCTTTTCTCCACTCACTCTCTCATCCCTCCTTCTTCTCCTCCTACTCTGATCCACTCTCTCTCCTCTCCTCCTACTCTCTGCACTCACTCTCTCCCCTATCCTCTCCTCCTCTCCTCCACTCACACTAACTCTCATCCCTTCTTTCTCTTTTGCACTGTCTCTCTCCTCCCTTCGTCGTCTCCGCCACTCTCATCCCTCCTTCCTCTTCTTCACTCACTATCTCACATCCCTCGTCCTCTCCTCCACACTCATTCTCATCTCCTCCATCCTCTCCTCTGCTCTCATCCCTCCTACCCTCCTCTCTTTCCTCTCCTCCTCCTCTCTTTCCTCTCCTCTGCTCTCACCCCTCCTTCCTCCTCTCTTTCCTCTCCTCCTCCTCTCTTTCCTCTCCTCTGCTCTAATCCCTTCCTTCCTCCTCTCTGTCCTCTCCTCCGCTCTCATCCCTCCTCCTCCTATCCTTCCTCTCCTCTGCTCTCATCCCTCCTCTCTTTCCTCTCCTCTGCTGTCATCCCTCCTTCCTCCTCTCTTTCCTCTCCTCCGCTCTTTCCTCTGCTCCTCTCTTTCCTCTCCTCTGCTCTCATCCCTCCTTCCTCCTCTCTTTCCTCTCCTCCCTCTCTCTTTCCTCTCCTCTGCTCTCAACCCCTCCTTCCTCCTCTCTTTCCTCTCCTCCTCCTCTCTTTCCTCTCCTCTGCTCTAATCCCTTCCTTCCTCCTCTCTGTCCTCTCCTCCGCTCTCATCCCTCCTTCCTCCTATCCTTCCTCTCCTCTGCTCTCATCCCTCCTCTCTTTCCTCTCCTCTGCTGCTGTCATCCCTCCTTCCTCCTCTCTTTCCTCTCCTCCGCTCTTTCCTCTGCTCCTCTCTTTCCTCTCCTCTGCTCTCATCCCTCCTTCCTCCTCTCTTTCCTCTCCTCCGCTCTTTCCCCTCATTCCTCCTCTCTTTCCTCTCCTCTGCTCTCATCCCTCCTCTCTTTCCTCTCCTCCTCTCTTTCCTCTCCTCTGCTCTCATCCCTCGTTCCTCCTCTCTTTCCTTTCCTCCGCTCTTTCCCCTCCTTCCTCCTCTCTTTCCTCTCCTCTGCTCTCATCCCTCCTTCCTCCTCTCTTTCGTCTCCTCTGCTCTCATCCCTCCTTCCTCCTCTCTTTCCTCTCCTCTGCTCTCATCCCTCGGTCCTCCTCTCTTTCCTCTCCTCTGCTCTCATCCCTCCTTCCTCCTCTCTTTCCTCTCCTCTGCTCTCATCCCTCCTTCCTCCTCTCTTTCTTCCTCTCCTCTCTCATCCCTCCTTCCTCCTCTCTTTCCTCTCCTCCGCTCTCATCCCTCCTTCCTCCTCTCTTTCCTCTCCTCCGCTCTCATCCCTCCTTCCGCGCCTCTCTTTCCTCTCCTCCGCTCTCATCCCTCCTTCCTCCTCTCTTTCCTCTCCTCCGCTCTCATCATCCCTCCTTCCTCCTCTCTTTCCTCTCCTCCGCTCTCATCCCTCGTTCCTCCTCTCTTTCTTTCCTCCGCTCTCATCCCTCGTTCCTCCTCTTTTTCCTCTCCTCCGCTCTTTCCTCTCCTCCGCTCTCATCCCTCCTTCCTCCTCTCTTTCCTCTCCTCCGCTCTTTCCCCTCCTTCCTCCTCTCTTTCCTCTCCTCCCGCTCTTTTCCCTCCTTCCTCCTCCTCTCTTTCCTCTCCTCTGCTCTCATCCCTCCTTCCTCCTCTCTTTCCTCTCCTCTGCTCTCATCCCTCCTTCCTCCTCTCTTTCCTCTCCTCTGCTCTCATCCCTCGTTCCTCCTCTCTTTCCTCTCCTCTCTGCTCTCATCCCTCGTTCCTCCTCTCTTTCCTCTCCTCCTCTCTTTTTCCTCTCCTCCACTCTCATCCCTCCTTCCTCCTCTCTTTCCTCTCCTCTGCTCTCCTCCACTCTCATCCCTCGTTCCTCCTCTCTTTCCTCTCCTCTGCTCTCATCCCTCCTTCCTCCTCTCTGTCCTCTCCTCTGCTCTCATCCCTCCTCTCTTTCCGCTCCTCCACTCTCATCCCTCGTTCCTCCTCTCTTTTCTCTCCTCTGCTCTCATCCCTCCTTCCTCCTCTCTTTCCTCTCCTCTGCTCTCATCCCTCCTTCCTCCTCTCTTTCCTCTCCTCTGCTCTCATCCCTCCTTCCTCCTCCTCTCTTTCCTCTCCTCTGCTCTCTCATCCCTCGTTCCTCCTCTCATCCCTCCTTCCTCCTCTCTTTCCTCTCCTCTGCTCTCATCCCTCCTTCCTCCTCTCTTTCCTCTCCTCTGCTCTCATCCCTCGTTCCTCCTCTCTTTCCTCTCCTCCGCTCTTGCCCACCCAAACTGCTCCACAGGGAGCGACTTCACACTGGGAGCCAATCAAAAGGCCCGAAAAGAGAGAAATCCTTTGAGCCGGAGCAGTGCAGTGTGGGAATGAACCGAGGGGCCCGGCAAATCCCTGTCTCCAAGCAACCGTCGCCGCGGAAATGCAGAGAGCAGCTTTAAAGTCGGAGCGAGAACTACCACAAAGCAACGCCAAAGTTCTCCCAGAAACGAGCGAGAAATGGAGCCGGACTGACTCTCGGTTTGGTGGATTAAAGAGGAAAAAGTGAAAGTATTTCACAGATTTTAAAGATCTAATGAAGCTGCAACTGTAGGGATTTTTTTTTTCAACAGAATCGATTTTTTTTTTTTTTCTAGCTGTTCTTATTTTTTTATTTTTTTATTTATTTTTTTGTGTTATAGACTTATATTTAACAAAACAGATAAGTTCCCATGTGTTTTTTTTTTTTTTTTTGTCTAATCATAACTATTCCTGAATTTAGACAAGTTTTGGTCCTTGTTTACATTATGGTTGCTAGGTAACAGTCCAACCAGGAAGTAAAATTACAAACTTTACTAAAAAAAATAATAAAATGGAAAAAACAGACTAAATGACTGCACTGGATGAGCTGTAGAGTCAGTAAATACATTTGTAGAGTTCATAGACTGTTATATAAATGGACATGGCTAACCTGCTAGCTGCTACGTTCAGCTCAATCGACTTTCTATTGAAAAACTGTGGCCCCTCTCTCTGTAACTGCTGCTGTCAGACTCGTCATTTTGGTCTTAAAATGTTCGTATTAACCCGCTCTACATGATCCTGGTGTTTTTATTTCATTATTGTGTCGGTAAATCAACATATGAACATTAATAACAGACTGCGCAGGCGGGAAGGAGCATTACCAACATCCTCGCTCCTGATTGGCTCTTTAGTTGCTATGATACTTGCGGTCAGGATTCCTAAAATGAAACTTTGCTCCAAATTCGTCGCTATAACTGCTCTAGCCTGGAAAAAATTTTAAAAAACTGTTTTGTTAAAGTCCTAAATATAATGATGCTGACTATGTAGTGAGTGAAGTAGACAGAGTAGTCTTTAAGTTGCTTTAAGTTCGTGAGCGCAGGAGGTGGAACTGGTTTAGGTTGATTTACTGGTGCTTCTGGATTAGTGTTTATTTTTTCGACTTGTTTTATTATTTTTATTTCAAAGTGAGTGACAGAAGGTGTGTGCTTAAATAAATACTTACTATTTCAAGATTTAAAGTTGCGCTGTGTAACTTTTCTGCATTAGTCTCCATGGAGATATTCTGCTGTCTATACCTGGAGACAAGCAGGTGGCCAAGTTACAGGTCAGATCTGTGGAGAGGCAACCACATGTGTTTTTTTTTCTTGAGCAATAAAACTGTATTGAAATAAATTCTATAAACGATGCGTTTAATGCCCCACTGTGGACCATACTGTCTCCAAAACGACCTGAAAACACAAAGCTCTGAGCTCGTCTCTAGTTCTGATTTTAAGTGGAAACAAAATGTCGTTTGAAAAGTAAGTTTTTTTTTTTTTAGGTTAAACAGTGACGTTTTTCAAAGCCGGTCATCTGGACGTGTCACCTCCCGTCTCCATGGAAACGGCAACAGAGCGTCCTATTTTAAACTGTGGACACACTGGTACTGCTTTTAGTCCTGGTCCTGGTTCTAGGTCTGGTTCTGGTCCTGGTTCTAGTCTTGATTCTAGTCCTGGGTCTGGTTCTAGTTCTGATCTAAACCTGGTTCTAGTTATGGTTCTAGTCCTGATTCTAGACCTGGTTCTACTCGTGGTTCTAGTCCTGGTTCTAAACCTGGTTCTAGGCCTGCTTCTGGTCCTACTTCTAGTCCTGATCTAAACCTGGTTCTAGTTCTACTCCTGGTTCTAGTCCTGGTTCTAGTTATTGTTCTAGTCCTGATTCTAGACTCAGTTCTCCTTCTGGTTCTAAACCTGATTCTAGACCTGGTTCTGGTCCTGGTTCTAGTTCTAAACCTGCTTCTAGTCCTGCTTCTAGTCCTGATTCTAGACCTGGTTCTAGTTCTACTCCTGGTTCTAGTCCTGGTTCTAGTTATTGTTCTAGTCCTGATTCTAGACCCGGTTCTACTCCTGGTTCTAGTCCAGAACCTGGTTCTAGTTCTAGTCCTGGTTCTAGACCTGCTTCCGGTTCTAGCCAAGAGTCGGAAAAACTAACAAACAGAATAACTTTAATAAGATGGAATAAAGCAAAATGTTGGACCTTTAAAGTACTTTTTGAAACTTTTTTTTAATAGATTCTTTTCCAGACCAAGGTTAGTTTGTTTTTTATACCTGAGCGTTTGGGCTGCTCTCTAGCGCTCTTCCTCAGAGTGGTCACGTGATGTTACTGCGTCGTATCCGGCAGCTGATTTAAGCAAGTTTTTTTTCCTATCGGTGGAGGCAGAACGACAGCGCCACCTGCAGTCCGACTTCTCCAGGACAGTATCTCAGGTGTGTGAGAGTAAAAAGGCCCCTCGTCCCGGTTTAACTTCCCGTCGGCTCATTTCTGTATCTTGACTAAACCTTGATCTGAAAAAATAACTTATTAAAACACTCGTCCTGTTGTACCACTGTATGACATCATCAGGTGGGATCACACTTTTTAAACTCTGAATAAGGGTACAGATTTTCAGGTTGACCGTGCAAACAAAATACAAATCCAGGAATGATTTTGATGCGAAAACAACATGAGATTTGAAGTTGAAATGAGCCACTTTAGCAGAACACCTCCCCTTTAATATTTAGAAATACGAAATATAACTTTTTTTTTTTTTCTCAGATTCGCTCCGTGTGATCAGACAGACCCCACCTCCCTCTCTCTCCCCTCTCTCCCGCAAACACTGCAGTAAAAACAGAGCCAGCTTGTGGGCCAGTGGGTCCGTTACCCAGAATCCTTCAGGGCTGCATGGTTGTCACTAGGTTCCGGTCGGCGTGGCAAACAAAGCTTATTAATCTGCTGATGGAGGGGCAGCTGCAGAGGTGGTGCAGGGGAGGGAGGGGTGACGGAGAGAGAGAGGGGGAGGGGAGGGTGGAGGGGAGGGAGCGGGGCGGACGGGGGCAGAGGGGGGCGGAGGGGGTGGAGGGGGTAGAGGGGGTGGAGGAGGGTGGAGGGGCTGCTGGTTCTCACACATTCCAGCCTCTGCTCCGTCGGTTTTGAGTCGGTTTTCGGTGGGTGTAAGCGCTTGTGTCGTAGTATTTAGCACAGTGTTTGTCAAACTGGGGGCCACGGGCTGTTTGCAGGGGGAGCGGGTTTATTGTTGTGTAGGTCAAAACTCAAAAAACGCAACCAAAACTAAAATATCAGTGAGGAGAAATGTATTTAATCAGTTTGTGTACAAATTCTACTAAATTTAGAAGGAGGTAGATAAAGGTATATAATTTTTGTTTAAATATATAATTAGTATTTCTATTATTGTATTTATTTATTTATTTTTTTAATGATATTTTTTTATTTTATTATGATTATATTTTATTTATTTATTTATTTTTTTATTGACCTTATTTTTATATTTATTATTATCATTATTATGCAAATAACAGGTGTGAACAAAACTGCATCAGAACCAGTGTTGGAAGGTAAAGTACAAGTAGTAAAGTACTGTACTGAAGTAGGATTTTTATGTATCTGTGCTTTACTTCAGTACATTTTACAGTGGATACTTTTTACTTTTACTTCTCTACATTTGAGAGCAGTATGTGTACTTTCTACTCCACTACATTTTGAACTGGACTGAAAAGTAAAAAGTACTTTTCAGATGATTTCAGGGTTTTTTTTACAGACAGACTAAAGTTTTTGAGTTTAAGCTTTGAACAAAACAAAAATGACACAAAATTCATGAGAAAAGTGAAGTTACATCGATTCGTATTGTTACTGTGACCAAAATATGTGTCATTTTGACTCAGTATCACTACATCTACTCTTAAAGTACATTGTTAAACAGGTACTTCAATACTTTTACTTAAGAAACACCATTGAGCACTTCATCCACACTGCTCTAAACCTGGAGTTATGCTTAGTTTCATTCACTCGTGTTTGTATAATCCTGCATGTTTAGGCTCTGTCCCTCTGCAGAGCTCCAAACTCTCTGTTCCACCTTGTGACATCATCAGGTGGTGATCCAGGAAGTGATTTCAAAGTCCTGAAAGTTTGTCTTTTTTATCTAAACTAATATAAAAACACTTTTTGACGTCATTCATTGGGGAGTTTATCTGCAGCGGTGGAAGAAGTACTCAGTTTTGTTACTTAAGTAAAAGTACAGACACAGAGGTAGTAAAAGTAAAAGTATCACATGGAAAAATCTGTTAAAGTTTAAAGCAACTGTTTAAAAATGTACTTAAAATGTAAAAAGTAAAAGTATTTTGCACTGATTTTGAGATATAATAAAGCTTCAAATGTGGTGATTTTGTTCAACTGAAACAAAGGAATCGATACTTTTTTTTTTCTACCTGGTTTTACTTGATTATATTTTAATTTACTTCAAAATAAAAACTCAGACTTTTCAGCAGCTCCCAAACTATTAAAAAAAATACATTTTTCAGTCCTGTTTAAAAATGTAGTAAAGTACAGATACTGCTCTCAGATATAGTGAAGTAAAAGTAATAAATATCCACTTTAAACCTGACCTATGTGCAGTACTTTACCTCTTGTACTTGGCTGCGTCCCTCTTCTCTCGGGCCCGTCCCGTCTCATACCTCAGTCCGGTTCTGGACTTCACTGAGGCGACATAAACCATCACATTTTCAGATTTTTTCCTTCTTAAACCTCACAGAAGTTGTATATTTCCTCTGCACTTGTTGATTTGTGTCTTGTTTGTCCCCAGTGCAGGGGCCTGTGTCTCATGTGGGCTGGTGCAGCTGCAGTGCCCCCTAGTGTCAGAGGGCTGGACCAGCACGCAGTCTGCAGAGAGGCTGTGATAAATGAGAGAAAATCATCTGAAAATGTAAAGTTTTCACAACCTTTTTTTCTCATCTATGTTCTAATGTTGTTTCCTCGTCACAAACAGACCTGGAGTTGTGTTTTTTTGTTACATTCACTCATGTTTAACACAGAAACCCTGTATATTTAGGCTGAGTTCTTCTCTCAAACAGAAAACGCTCTGTTCCACCTTGTGATGTCATCATGTGGTAATTCAGGAAGTGCTCCAGCAAGTGTTTTCAAACTCCACACACCTTCAACTAGAATCATTTAGATAATTAAAATTCAGCCCTGGAATTGCCTATCTCTGCTGAACTAAAGGTAAAAAGGAGCTGTTAACTTGAAAACTACCACTTGATGACATCACAAGGTGGAACAGAGCGTTTTTGAGGAGGTGACGTCATTATAACGTGACTTAAAGCTCACAAGAGTCACTTTTGTGTAATATAGAACCTTCAGAGGACCTTTATGCCACCTGCTTGTGTCATTGGAGAGGTTTCTTTGCCTGGAATGTTTCAGAATATGGCATTAAACGTTTTTCTATTCCCAGAGCAAAGCCGGTGATGCCACTGAGCCAAGTTACAGGTCAGATCTGTGGAGAGGAGAGCTTGCTTCACAGTAAGAATGAATTTTTCTCAAGGTATTTTTGATCTGTACTCGAGATAGATGGATATATTGCACGTCTCAATGGAGTTTGTGTTGCTTTTATTGAAATAATCCACAGTATGGCATTAAACTTCCCCAACTCCACGGAGACCAGGCCAAGTTACAGGTCTCATCTGTGGAAAGGCGATAACGAAATGTTAAGTGTTTTGGAGACTTTGAAACAGTTGTAACTGAATAAATGTTACTTGATACATTTAATATCATCGTGTGGAACTTCCAGGCAAAGCGATAACATCTCCTCCAGGAAAAGTTCCGTAGTGCGTCTTTAAAGGCCCCGAATCTGATTTTCTTCCATGTGTTTGAGCAAAAAGTGTCTCGCCCTAGTACAGATATATTGTTCAAGCCGCTCTTGAGGTTAAAATAAGTCTCCTATTTTACCTGTTTCTGCATCGAATTAGGAAGCGTTTTATTTTCTGATAACCAAGAAGTGCGTAGTTAGCATGCTAGTTGCTGTTATTAGCTTTACCGTCACTGAAAAACTCCGCTCTGGTTTCTGAAAGCTGTGAAAAGTGCTTATAAACTCATCGTGGTGGATAATTAGGATGCTCAGAGTGCGTAAAAAGTGAGGAATACCTTTGGATAACTGTTTTTCTGTTTTTCCGGTTTTAAAAATCAAATTTAAGTGTGTAGCTTTTTATTTTTATTGCAGAGAGAGTATCTGAAGCGTCGGTCTTTAATAACGCTCTGTGGTTGAAGCAGTGGCCAGGTCCCGTCTTTCATGTTCGACCACATTAAATACAGAATCGTGCACTTCCTGGTTGCGTGGCGGTCCTCTCTTCTGATTGGCCGGGGCAGTTTTCCCTCCAGGTAAAGGTGTTGTTTGTTCAGGTGCCATGTCCACAGACCGGACTGCCTTAAGCTAACTTACATTTATTATCATCGAGTCATTATCAAACAGCCACATGTCGCTCACCTTCACCAGAAAAGCTCCATGATGCAGCTTTAAAGACTGACATTTGTCTTTATGAGAGAAAAGACTCCGGTACTACTCACTCCAGACTTCAGCGTCACGGTCGTCAGCTCTCGAGAAGGTTCTGCGCTCGATCTCCTGGGTTGAACCTTTCTCCCTGCATCTGCCAACAAACTCAAAAACAAAGATTAAAGCCGCAGTACGCAACTTAAAAGTCATTTATTGTATTACGTTTTCATTTTGGTTGCCTTTACTGCACTGAAAAAGCTATAAAAACATGTGTCCTTGCTTTTAGTGGGCTTGCATCTCCACAGATCTGACTCATACCTGGTCAAAAAACACGTAACAGGTCAAGTTCTCCTGACCAAGACGAGCTCAAGACGTGGAGATGTGTCCCACCGAGACCCTGGAGCATGGGTCAAAAAAAAGGACACAATTTCACTAAAGGGGCAAAAAAGTTTAACCTTAACATTTGCCATGAATAAAAAAAAGAGAACAGAGAAAAGTAGCTCAATAATAGACTCAGACTTCAGTAACATCTGCAGCTTTTTATCATCTAAAGACATGTCAAAAATCAAAGATATACTGTCAAAACCAGACGTGGAGAGACTTATCCTGCATTGGTCTCCAGGAGGTTAGACGACTGTAACGTCTCACTGGCCTCTCCAAACGAGCCTTAAGACAGAACAGTACATCCAGATAGAAAACTGCTGCTCAGGTCTGACTAGAACCAGGAAGTACTTCACACATGTGTCCTGTGTCTCTGGCTCCTGTGGCTCAGAGACTTTAAAGCAGCTCAGTGTGAACAAGTCTCTCCATGAACCAAAGAACATCTCCCACATGTGAGAGCCACAAGAACCATCTCACACTCTGAGGACTAAACCAGGACTAAACCAGGACTGAACCAGGACTAAAGCAGGACTAAAGCAGGACTAAACCAGGACTAAACCAGGACTGAACCAGGACTAAACCAGGACTAAACCAGGACTAAACCAGGACTAAACCAGGACTAAACCAGGACTGAACCAGGACTGAACCAGGACTAAACCAGGATTAAACCAGGACTAAACCAGGACTGAACCAGGACTAAACCAGGACTAAACCAGGACTGAACCAGGACTAAACCAGGACTAAACCAGGACTGAACCAGGACTAAACCAGGACTGAACCAGGACTGAACCAGGACTAAACCAGGATTAAACCAGGACTAAACCAGGACTAAACCAGGACTAAACCAGGACTGAACCAGGACTAAACCAGGACTAAACCAGGACTGAACCAGGACGGAACCAGGACTGAACCAGGACGGAACCAGGACTAAACCAGGACTAAACCAGGACTAAACCAGGACTGAACCAGGACGGAACCAGGACTGAACCAGGACTAAACTAGGACTAAACCAGGACTAAACCAGGACTAAACCAGGACTAAATCAGGACTAAACCAGGACTAAACCAGGACTAAAGCAGGACTAAAGCAGGACTAAACCAGGACTAAAGCAGGACTAAAGCAGGACTAAAACCAGGACTAAACCAGGACTGAACCAGGACTAAAGCAGGACTAAACCAGGACTAAAGCAGGACTAAAGCAGGACTAAACCAGGACTAAACCAGGACTAAAACCAGTACTAAACCAGGACTGAACCAGGACTAAAGCAGGACTAAAGCAGGACTAAACCAGGACTAAACCAGGACTAAACCAGGGCTAAACCAGGACTAAACCAGGGCTAAACCAGGACTAAACCAGGGCTAAACCAGGACTGAACCTGGTGAATCAGTGTTTCATTTTTCTGCAGTTAAAACCTGTCTCACTTCCTGAAGTTGTGACACAGTCTCGACTTTGACGATGTTTAAATCCAGGCTCAGTTCTGTTTAGCTGCTGTGACTCAAAGTTTTCTATTCTGCCTCTTCTCTCTTAATGTTACTTTTATGATGATTATTTGTGATTATTTATGTTTTCATTTGTGTGATTTTAATGTCTTTCTTATTCTGTAAAACACTTTGAATCACTTTGTGTATGAATCGTTCACACATTCGACATGAACATCGTTGGCTGATTGCTGGTTGCAGGTTGCCGGTGCGATTCCAGCTCCCACAGATGAACGCCGTTGGTGTGTCCTTGGGCAAGACACTTAACCCTCCTCACCCCTCGTCTCTTTGTACACTGATGTATGAATGTGTGAGCGAACTGTGAGCGGCTCCTTGATGGAAACCACTTCGAAGGTGGAAAAGCGCGATATAAGAACTTGACCATTCACCATCGAACAAAGGAGCAGAGGTCGTCGGACGCATCCCCAAATCCGAGCCCGGACCTCGGTCAGGAGTACCTACAGCAGCAGTAGTACCCCGCTGAAGGATCCCCCTGTGAATCCTCCACACTGACCACACACACAATACGCCGAAGTCCCTCACGTCCCAATCGCATCTGCGGAGTTTGGGTTGTTTCGTTGGCATTGTAAAGCGAACCCGAATCAAAGCGTGGCCCGAAATCACTTGACATTTGGTCCGTGTTAAATTATCCATGACTGAGTAGTGGCCGGGCCGCTGAGAGCCCGCTGTCTGCATGTGTGTCCCTCTCCTAATGAAGCTAAAATACCCTTAAACGGCTTAGCGGCTAGTTCAGGTTTCGGCGGTGTAAGGCTATCCACAACGAGTGTAGTGATGCAGGGGAGATGAGGCTGTACTGTATAAGGCGAGTGTGTGTGAGTGTGTGTGTGTGTGTGTGTGTGTGTGTGTGGTGTGTGTGTGTGTGTGTGTGTGTGTGTGTGAGTGTGTGTGTGTGGGGGGGGTGCTCTTCATATTAAAGGATCATTACGACTAAACAAGAGCTCTCTGTTCACAGCGGGATTACCACCGCTTATGGGGCCAGGACAGAGGAAGAGAGGAGCGGTGGAGGTGGAGGTGGAGGCTGTGATGGACCAAAAGAACACACACACACACACACACACACACACACACACACACATATATATATATTTATACAGGGTTTGGGTCGAAAATATCTATATCTATAAAACGTAATGGGAGATTCACTGTTTTTTGCAGTAAATTACCACATTTTTGAGCTTTCTTTGAGCGACAGTAGCTCAGCCCGAAGAGCGTTTGTCGACTGATTGGAGCGTTGTTCGAATCTCAACATGAACATCATCGGTAGAGCGGTCATTCGGGTTTAAATTTACCAGGATTGTGGCGTCAAAGGTGGAAATCCAGAGGTCTCCTGCTCTGTCAGTAAGTCATCTCCAGGTTTTGGCAGTGTTGTGAATACACTTGTCCCTCGCTATATCACGGTTCATCTTTCGTCGCTGTTTCGTGGATGTTTTTAGTGCAATTTTGCTGCTTTTTGTACAGAGTATGAACGGCATTGTGTTCTTCATCCTGATTGGCTAAGGGACTGTGGACCATTGTCATCATTCCAAAGTCTTATTCCTAAAACAGACACATCTTTGCCTCACATTAGTTTTTATTTTACTGGATTCAAACCGAAGCAAACCTGTTAAATTATAATAACTACGTCTTAATTTAAAGAAGGACTGAATTCCTACAGGAACGTCCTTATTCACACCACAAAACAGAATTATCAACATTTTTAACTTAACTATGTCCGTAAATTTTAATACGTTTCAGTTTATAAATAAATCATTAGGAATCCTGCTTTATTAATGATTCTTTTTGCCCTTTTCTGCAGATTAATTATAGGATCTACATATGTTTTACAGGCATTTCCCCAGATTTCCGAACAGTAAGAAAACATCTGGATTTTTATTTCTCAAACACTTGTGTTCATGTTTTAGCCTGAAAACAGGTCTCGATCTTTGGTTTCATTCTATAAAACTGTACTTATTTGTTTAAAATCTACGACGGTTTGAGCTTTGAGAGAGTTTAAACGAGAGAGAAATGTGAGAAAATGTTAATGCCTGTGTGAGAAAAGTGTATAAAGTGTGTGGTGAGGGGGTTTACAGACAAGAAACATATAGAATAATTGTAAAAAATGAAGTGGTTAGTGAAAAAACTACAGTGGGGATTATGTCGTGCAGTTTAAGATCTGGTTTAGCTCCGGTGGAACTGGAGTGTTTGTCCACTGATTCGAAGGTTGGCGCTGTCGACATAAACATCATCAGTCGTTGTGTCCTTGAGCAAGACACTTAACCCACCTCGCCCCAGCATCTGCGTACACTGGTGTAAGAATGTGTGTGTGTAAAATCCGTCACCATGTTACCATATTAATCAGATGTCTTAAAGCCCTTTGACCTGATCACGTCTTTGGGATTGACGAATGGCACTTTCTGAAGCAGTTGGGAAGAAATAATCTCTCTTTCGTTTATTTATGTCGACAGAGGAGATGTTGAAGTTTACGCCAGTTTTTGTTTCATGTGGATAGACCCAGTAATGACAGAGATATTAACCATAAACCAGGTCGACACATCTGAAATCTGACAAACACAGACTCCTGACCCGACTCCAGCTCAGTTTAAACTAAAGTGATTCTTCAGCGTGTGATGTGAACGACTGCACACGATCATACAGGTACTTTATCATTATTCATGTTCACCCGTCACTACTTAAACTGTGTCTTTCTGGTTGAGGGTTCGACACCTGCTTGTCTCCACACTGCGGCATTAAACACATTTATCTCCATGGAGACAAGCAGCAGCCGTGGAAGAAGTACTACATTTGTCACTAAAGTAAAAGTACAGATACTAGAGCAAAAAATACTCAAGTAAAAGTATCACATGAAAAAATCAGCTTAAGTAAAAGTATTAAAGTACCTGTTTAAAAGTGTACTTACGGAGTAAAAAGTGAAAGTTTTTCATGCAGATTTTGAGATTAATAAAGCTTCAAATGCAGTGATTTTCACACAGATTTGGGCTGAATTTTGTGCATCAGAAACATTTTTTCAAGCTGTTTTTATTTGTATATTTTTGTTTGTTCAAGCTGTGAATGTGTGAAGAGAAGCAGGTCTCAAATAATAAAAATACTTTTAATACTTTACATCAAAATGTATTTAAGTAAAGTACAGATACTTGCTCTAAAATGTATTGAAATAAAAATTTAAAAAAAATTAAAAAGAAGAAAAAACAAACAAAACAGTGTCACTAGGCCAAGGTGCAGGTCAGATCTGTGGAGAGGCGAGTCTGCTTACAATAAGAATGCATGCTTTTTAAAATTATTTATTATTTATTTTATTTTATTATTTTTTAATTATTATTTAATTTTATTTTTTAAGGTTTTTTTTAAGTTAGTTTAGTTTTTATTATTTTGTTATTTTAGTTAGTTGATTTTTTTTTTTTTTTTTTTTTTTAAATAAATCATATTACTCAATAAAAAAGCACAATTTTTTTTCTTTTATTTATTTCTTTTTTTAGTTAGTTTTAGTTTAGTATTTTATTTTATTATTATTATTTTTTTGTCAGTTAGTTTTTTATATACATATTTATTTATTTATTTTTTAAATATATATATTTTTTAATAAATCATATTACGCAAAAAAAAAATCCAGTTTGGAGCCCACACCATCATAACCTTGAGTAAAGTGAAACATCATTTTTAAAGACAAACTGACATAATAAACCAGGTAGTTCTCTGCATTTGACCCATTTGACCCTCCGTACAACAGCAAAAGGTCAAAATGGGACCGCTGGGTGCTGACCACAAACCAGAAAGTAATCCTACTGCACTGTTAGCATGCTAGTTGTTGTTAGCTTTACCACAACAGCAAAACGTCACTCTGATCTGTGGAAGTTGGGGAAAGTGCTTTTAAACTCATCATAGTGAATCATTAGGATGTTCAAATGCATTTTCATGTCCATCCAGATGTGGAAAGAGAAAAAATAGAAATAAAATATACATAAAACGACTTTAACAATCAAACTTGCAAAAATATCCTCTATTAAAAATCACTATGAGGCAAAACGTGAACCTCCAGGAGCGAACGAACAAAACGTTTTTACGACCTGGGTCTGTTCCATAGCGTAACATTATTCCATCAGCACAAATCACTGCAAATCAACTTGTCAGAAAAACATTTAGCGCTAAACTTTGCTCGCTACGGCAACCACTTAGCCCCGCTCTATCTCGCATTTAAAAAGAGCTAATCTACCTCACGATATCCAGCCGCTAGCCCTCCCCTCTGAGACAAAACCCTGGGTCCCGGTAGAAAAATTCAGCGCATTTAGCTGTCAGCGCCCGGTTCGCTTTACAATCGCCCAGTCCCGCTCCCACTTCTACCCCCTCCAGAGGGCCTGATCTCTGGGACAGGTAAGCCGATACGCCCCCCTAGCTCCTGGATCAACCCGGCAAAGGTGTAAATGCCGATAAATGGACTCAAGTGTCGTGGTTGGTTGGCTGGTTGCTTTTAGACTTCTATAGACGCGGGTTAGAATGCCTCTCTGCCTTTGTGCCTTCGAGCCAGACGGTGGAGGGAGATGAGGAGATGCCGGAGGAGTTTTTGTGTAAGGTTTGCTTTTAGAACGTTAGATAAAAATGTGAAAAAGAAGCGGTAAAGTAAGCCCGATCAGTTAAGTCGGAGGTCATCTGCGGAAAGCCCGAGACAATTCCAAGTACAAACTGGGGGACAAGGCGCAGAGATGAGAGATAACGACGCTTAAAGAAAAACTGTTTGCTAACGCTAGCTAGCTTGTGGCTGTAATGCTACCGGGAGAGGGACTTGTTTACCAGCACGAATCGGCTCACCTGTTGTAGTTCCAGCCGAGCCAATTCTTTATCGTTTTATGGGATTAAAGTCTAACCTCAGGAACAGAGCTTCAGACAGAGCAGTGCCTCCGGTTAGCGTCACCTGCAGGGAATGCCGTTGACATCAAAGTATCAATGTTCGTTTTATAATTATTATCTGAACTGTTTGACTTGTGACAGTGGTTGCAAAGCCTCTCACAAACATGTCATTTCGCAAAGCCCCGCCCACTTTTATGAACCTTTTAACGACTTCATAAAAACAGTTCACCGGCGCTGGAGGTGTTTACGCGTCGCCGTGGTAACCGGGTCTTCACACCTCAGGTTCCTGTCTGCTCCGGCCGTAAACGTGGGACTCGTCTAACCTCCACCTCGGTTTAGTGGAGCGCGGTTAAAACGACGTGTTATTATGTCGTTTGTTTGTTTTATAGATTATTTTATGCCTTTTTCCTAAAGCTGCACTCTGTAACTTTTCTGGTTTCTCTGCTCGTCTCCAGGGAGGTGCTGTGTCTTTGCCTGCAATGTTCCATAGTACGGCATTGAACGTGTTATAGTCATTCAATTACAGACGTGAACATTAGTTTTTTCTTGCCGTTTCCAGATCTGACGTGTAACTTTGTGTAATTTTGTTATTTGCTTTGAGATTAATTTAACTTTTTTTTTTACAGAAATATCACCTGAAATCTACGGGCGTAAATTTCGGACGATAGAGCGCACCTGAAAATAAACCGCACCAGCAAAATGTTCTGTTTCATATTTTTATTGAACAAATATTATACTGTCATTTAGACAATAAATGCATATACACCTTTTCATTTTTATTTAACAAGTATTAAAACTTAATAAATAATAATAAAATAAATAAAATAATAATAATAACAACAATAATACTAATAATAATGCAAATAATAATAATACAAAAATAAATAAATAAAATTATAATAACACAAAAAAATAAATAAATCTTGAGTGAATGAAAGAAGAGCATCACACAATAAAAAATAAAAACACTATATAAATCATAAATCAAATGATGACAGTTTCAAAAAAGTCAATAAATTGTTGCGACTTTCTATAAAATTTGTTTACAAAACCCTTCTTGGAATATTTAATCTTCTCCACTTCAAAAAAAACATAACCTCATTAATCCTGTGAGCGCTGGGTGGAGATTTTTTTTATTTTAATAGAAAATACATTTTGTACATACATAGGCCGCACTTGAATATAAGCCTCATGTTACAAATGTGATGTACCATGAGATATTTACTCAGAAAGACGCTACATAGAGGTTTTTTGAGATTTAATTTAAGACACATTTTTTTCAAACTGTGCCTGAAAGTTCATTAATGTCAAACTTTCATGCAGTGGCTCTATTTCCTTTTTTGTTGCCAGATCCATTGTCTTTATCTTAAAAGCTGCATCATTTACATTTTTACATGATGAGGCTGTGGCATGATGCGCAAAAATGACAAAAATCAAAACTCGTGTATTCTTCAGTGCATAATCTTTCCCCGCCTCTGCCTCACCTTTGCGCTTACAGCTAGAGAGCGCTCCCTGGTGGCCGTTAACCAGTAAAACTCTATAAAATAGCTGCGCCGTTGTATAAGCCGCAGGGTTCAAATCGTGGGCAAAAAGTAGCGGCTTATCGTCCGAAATTTACGGTAATTCAATAATAATAGACAAATGTGAGTGGGCTTGCATCTCCATAAACCTGACTCTTATTTGGCGGCGGGCCTCTTCCTGTTTGTTTCCATGGAAATGTCGTTTCAAAGGCGACAATCTTCCAAACTAAGGCGTCTTATAATGTTAGAAAAGTCCTTTTAGGGAGTCAGCTCTGCGTGTGGGAGCTTAAATGCGCCTTTTTGACATAATATTTGAGTAATTTTAAATGTGTAAATGTGCAGTGTGATGTTTTTAAAGGAAATAGTGGAAAACTGCAGGTTTGATTGTAAATTAAAGGACACTTGATGCATTTTAAAAGTGTGTAATCTGCCCGGCGACTGCAGATGGAAACGAGCTTTAGCTAAATCCAGTGTAAACCAATAAACTTAATAAAAAAATCCATCTATCTTCGTGGAGAATGGTCCAAAGTTTGGTTTTATGTATGTTTCTATTTCCCTGGAATCGTGCAGGTGCCGTGCCAGCGCCAGAAAGTTACATATTGCAGCTTTAGCGTTGATTTTTCCAGTGTTTTTCAGACCAAGCTCTGCGCTCCTATACAGCCAGTATATTAAAGAGACATTTTCCTCTCATTCTCTGTGAGTTCACGTGTCTGATAAACCATTTACGCTCCAAGGACACCCCTCCTCCCCCGCTCTCCTCTTCCTCCTCCTCTTCATCCTCGCATCCATCCAGCGAAATTACACACTCCACTCACAATACTCTGCCTCCGCGACCCTCCGCCCACATCTGCCACTCTTTACCCCCAGACAATAAACAATTCTGGCTTCAAATCTCATTTTTCGGACAAAGTCTTGACAATAAAACGAAATAAATTACAAGCGAAGACACGAAAGAAAAAGTTTATACGTTTTTTTTTCTTTCTTTCTGCTCGTTCAAGGCGAGATTGGTCTCCAGAGCCGAGCCATTATCTCAAGTACGAAGTTAATTAAAGCGGTTGAAATCTATGGGGGAATTTTCCGATGGACTGACGGACATGACACCACTTCACAAGAGGAGATTAGCGCACAGACAAAACCGGCAAACCTAGCTAGCTACAACCCCCTCCTCCAGGATTAGCTCGCTATTCTTTGTAACTTCGTTGGCCTATCCGTCTTCATCCCGTGTCCCAAATGAGATACAAAAACGGGGGCTCGTCTTCAAAGCTCGCCCCCCTCTTTCCCTGGATCACTTTGGGTAATTCCTCCAAATCGTTAGCAACTTTAGCGAAACTTCAATTTGAGCAATTACATACGCAATCAATTATGAAATGCGTTGTCATGACGTTCCCTTGATGCGGCGGAATAAAGAGGCGCTAATAGAGGATCGGCGGAGTTAGCGTTATATCGACATGAGCAGTCCGCTGGGAGAGAGAAAGAGAAAGTACGGAGAGCAAAGAGGGACAAAAGAGGAGCATACGATCAATTGGGCGAAACAAAAGATGGAGGATGAGGAGAGTTACGAGTCCAGTGGAATTATGTATTAAACGAGGGACAAAACATATGTACTGCATGTTATAAAAGGCAAAAGTCTTTATTGTAATGGTCAAATCTCGTTCCTAAAACTCAATTTAATTAGCAGATGAATCAAAACAATGGGAAGTTTTATAATTTTCTGGCTGGAATATTTTAAATAAGTTTTCAAAGTAGCAACGAATTATAAAATATTCAGATTTTTAGCTTAGAACGGCTAACACACTTTCGTACAGCTTTTGTAACTTCAGAAACCATGGAAATAGAAATTTAAACCCCACTATGGAACATTCTGGGTCGGGTTTTATGTCATACTGTGGAAGAGTGAAACGTTTCCGTGGGAACAAGCTGTAAAAGACTCTTCTCCAGGCCAAGAGTCAGGTTTGTGGAGATGCAAGCCCGCTCTTATTTGTGACGCATGTTTCTCTGTTTTCAGTGCAATAAAAAAATCCATATTTTTGCTGAAAAAGTTGCATGGTGGAGCTTTAACTTCCGCAGGTACAGTAAGTGAGGTGCAATGAATGAATAAACAGGAAAAAAAGAGAATAGTTGATTCTTTTTTTCAAGGACTGAGACTAGATTCTTCATATAATTCCAGCTAAGTACAAGGCTGTGGGAGGAGATAGGGGGAAGGTGAAAACAAACATTTTTGGAGCACTCAAGCTTCAAATTTCAGATAATATAAAGATTTTTTAGACTGTAAATATAAATGGACATAGCTAACCTGCTAGCCGCTACATTCCAAACAGGAAGTGAACATGGTACGTTTACAGCTCCATCAACTTTGGCTCCAATTCACTTTCTATTAAAAAACTCCTCTGTCAATTTGGTCTTAAAATGTTCGTATTAACCGGCTCTACACGATCCTGGTGTTTTAATTTCGCTAATTTCTCTGTAACTTAAGATATGACCATTAATAACAGACAAATCAGGCGCCTTCTTTTCCCGAGGTCACTCCTGCTAGCGTTAGCAACAGGTTTGATTGACAGCGTTGCTAAGCGCCCGCTCCCTCCTTCACCAGTGGTCCGGCCAGAAACTTGAACTTCACTTTGAACAGCCTCGCTCCAGATTGGATCTTTGTTTGCTCCAAATATGAAACTCGGCTCCAAATTAGCCGCTATAACCGCTAGCCTTGACGAGCTTCATTTGACTGGGTGACGTCACACTCACTCAGGCCACTTCTTGCGTACTTTTACCTCTAATGGGACGGCCACACTCAAGTTTACCTGTTGTGTGATTGCTGAGTCACTTCTCACCTGAATGCGCCCGTGGTAACCTGAGCCGTCTGTTTGGATATCACCTTTCCCTGTGTGCGTGTGTGTTAGCTGTGTGCGCGCATGCTAGCTCTGCGTGCCCCGCGTGAGGGCCACTAAACTCAGTCTTTAACCTTTAGGCCCAGGTTCAACGTCTAATGAGCTTTCCATGGTCTCCGCTCCAAGTCGAAATCCAACCGCCGGCCGAAACGCAACCCTCCGACAAGCCGTGCACACGACAAACGGGATTAGGGTTACATTTGTACCAGCGCTCGCTATGTACCCGCAGTCACTCACGATGTTTACATGACACGAGAGAAATCTGCAAACAGCTGCTGTAAAATGCAAACGGTTTTATAGCAGGGGGAGGAGGGTCGTATATGATGTGGTTATGGTGTTAATCAGCTCGAGTGATTAAGAGTAAGAATATTCCAAAGCTAAACCAGGTCTAAAACTGGACTACAACACTGCTGCAAATTAAAGGAGCGGGGTACGCCACATGCTTGTTTCCATGGCGACGTTATTGCTTTGGCTGGAATTCAGATAAGTAGCTCAGTGTTTGACTATCGATCTGAAGGTTCGAATCCCGCTCTCAACCAATGATGTTTATGTTGAGATTCGAACCGCGAACCTTCAGATCAATGGTCAAACACTGAGCTACTTATCTGAAGGTTGGTGGTTCGAATCCCGCTCTCAACATAAACATTATTGGTGGGGAGCGACATTAGAACCGCCAACCTTCAGATCAATGGTCAAACCCTGAGCTACTTATTTGAAGGTTGGCGGTTCGAATCCCGTTCTCAACATAAATATTTTTGGTTGAGAGCAGGATTTGAACCGCCAACCAATGATGTTGAGAGAGCGGGATTTGAACCGCCAACCTTCAGATCAATGGTCAAACACTGAGCTACTTATCTGAAGGTTCGAATCCCGCCAACCTTCAGATAAGTAGCTCAGTGTATTGAACATTGATCTGAAGTTTGGCAGTTCGAATCCCGCTCTCGACATAAACATCATTGGTTGTGTGGTCTGTCCCACTGACCCACAGGTTGGCGGTGCGATTCTAGCTCATATAGATGAATACTATTGTTGTGTCCTTGGGCAAGACACTTAACCCACCTCGCCCCCAGTGTGAATGGGTGAGTTGTTCCTTGACGTAGAGCTCTTTGAGTGCCTTGAAAGTGCAAAAGTGTCACATCACTCTAGCGAGATGCAGATTTTTTAGATTACGAAAATAAAAATGTGAACCGGTCGCAGTGAAAATGGGGATTAATGAGCAATATGGCATCTTGAAAATAAGCCATTAAAGATTCCTCAAACATCACTCCACAAGACAACTCCAGAGGGTCAATGAGAAGGAAACAACTCTAACATGTTTAAAAGCTCTGAAAAGTGGATTTTATATCATAGGTCTGCTTTAAAGTTCAGTGTGAGACGACCGTGTTCATGTGTCTGCTGTTGATCTGTCAATTATTAAATGAACCAAACTCAAACCTGCAGATCAGAGCAGCCGTCGTTCAGAGCTGCTTCCTGCTGTGGATGAATTAAAGATGAGGATTAAAACACCACTCAGGTTAAGAGGAGAGAGTCACAACACAAACAAACTGAATCCCAACACAACGAAAAGCTCTTTAAAGAGTCCGACATCACGCAAAACTGACTCTTGTGAGATTTAAGTCATGTTATAATGTTGTTACCTCCTCAAAAACAGACCTGGAGTCGTGTTTTGGTTCATTGAGCAACACTTTGTTATTATCTGTCTCCATCACCAAAGCTCAAAAAGCTCTGTTCCACCTTGTGATGTCAAGTGGTAATGCAGGAAGTGCTCCACTGTGTTTTTAAAGTCCATACACCTTTCTGTCTGAGAGAAGATCTCAGCCTAAATATGCAGAGTGTGTGTTAAAGCAAAGCATTCTGGGATTTGTAGTATTAGTGGTGCATGCGCCATACGGTGACTCTTGACTCTTCTTTAGAATCTGCGTTAGACTCTTCTCTAGACTCTTTTTAGACTCTTCTTTAGACTCTTCCGTAGACTCTGCTTTAGACTCTTCTTTAGATTTTTTTTAGACTCTGCATTAGACTCTTCTTTAGACCCTTCCTTAAAGTCCACTTTAGATTCTTCTTTAGACTCTGCATTAAACTCTGCTTTAGACTCTTCTTTAGATTCTTCTTTAGACTCTTCTTTAGATTCTTCGTTAGACTCTTCTTTTGACTCTTCTGTAGACTCTGCTTTAGACTTTTCTTTACACTCTGCGTTAGACTCTTCTGTAGACTCTTCTTTACACACCACTTTAGACTCTGTTTTATTCTCTTCTTTAGACTCTTCTTTAGATTCTTCTTTAGATTCTTCTTTAGATTCTTCTTTAGACTCTGCTTTAGACTCTTCTTTAGACTCTTCTTTAGATTCTTCTTTAGATTCTTCTTTAGACTCTTCTTTAGATTCTTCTTTAGATTCTTCTTTAGACTCTGCCCGACTGTACAATAAACACTGAAATATTCTCGTGCCTCTGCGTCTGCTCTTCATACAACAGAACAGAAACCGACAGTATCATAGCAACAGAAGAACCGCAGCAGGTCGTTGGCTCTGGCCTCTCTACCAACGATGTTCATGACGAGAGCGAGATTCGAACCACCAACCTTTAAATCAACGGACAAACACTCCACCAACTGCACTATCGCCGTGTTCTCACTGCGTACTTGGCCTTGCGGTGTGACTTCATGGTGATATATAGGTTTAACGCTGCACTGTGGAACATTCTAGAAGGAGATGATGCACCAACCACCCAAAAAGTTACATACTGGAGCTTTAAAATCACCTCACAGAGTTTATACAAAGCTCCCGTCCTCTAAACTCTCTGCATACCTCCACTCTTCACATAACCGACTGCACCTGCTCCGCTCCTCGCTCTTTACACCCGTCTAAACCCGCTCCCCGTCCTCCCCGCATCCACGCGTCACAACACCCGTCTTTTTACCCGCAAAAAAGACCAATTCTGTAAATTAAAATGCTTAAATGACAGTCAATCAGGCTTGTAATTCCGACTGGCATAATTAGAGGCTGGGAAAACTAATTACAACGGAGAAACCTAACTCCCCTCTCGCTCCCGATCCTCCCGCTACTACGGCAACCCTCATCACGGAGATCAGGTGACAGCCATCAAAACGTGGTGGAGCGCGCCGCCAGGCCACCGAGATGGAGGGATGAAAAAATATCGCAGCAGCAGAGAGTAATCAAGGAAGACAACAAGGCTATGTATTTAATCAAACTGAGCCCACACCTGTACAAGGAAACAGGTCCAACAAGTGGGACGCTCCGAACACAATCTCCAAACTACTCAAGACGCGCGGAGTTGCTCTCAGACGCCTGATTACGGCTGGGAAAAGGCGGTTTTCTCGGGAAAAATAAAGCGCTTTCTGATTATGCTTCAGTTTTAGCCAGATACTAATTAGTGATGGCTATAATTATCTACAGCAACTTCACGAGAGTTTGAGCAGGGCCACGGGAGACAAAGGGAGACACGAGCTCGGCGCCCGATGGACCGGGTCGGGTCGCTCCTTTTTGGGAGTTTCTGAGTTTGCATCGTCCGAGCGGAGAAGAAGTTGAATTGTCTGATTGTGAAAGTTGCCTAGACTTTATAAACACTGAGGAGCTATGACGATAATGAAATAAAACTCAACTCCCAGGTTTGGTTTTGATGAGGATATAACTTTATAACATTGTTAAAAGCTAAAAAAAAGTTCGTTTAACACAATATAAGATTTCTGTGGGGTATTAAAGAGGAGGTATTTTACTTCTATGGGGTATTAAAGAGGAGGTATTTTACTTCTATGGGGTATTAAAGAGGAGTATTTTACTTCTATGGGGTATTAAAGAGGAGTATTTTACTTCTATGGGGTATTAAAGAGGAGTATTTTACTTCTACGGGGTATTAAAGAGGAGGTATTTCCTTCTATGAGTATTAAAGAGGAGTATTTTACTTCTATGGGGTATTAAAGAGGAGGTATTTACTTCTGTGGGTATTAAAGATTCATGTATGACCCAAAAATGATTCATGTATGACCCGAAACATGATACATGTATGACCTGAAAAACGATAGATGTATGACCCAAAAACGTTGCATGTATGGCCTGAAAACGATGCATGTGTGACCCAAAACGATACATTTATGACCTGAAAATGATGTATGTGTGACCCAAAAAACGATTCATGTATGACCCGAAAAGTGTTCAAAAGTCAAACATGTATTGTTCAAAAATGTCTGTTTAAACAATGAAAACACATTAAAATCCGCTGTTTGCTGCAACTTCTTCTGTTCTGCAGTTTTGAACAGGAACTCAGCAGTGGCTCAGTTGGTAGAGCGTTTGCCCACTGATCTGAAGGTGGTTCAAATCCCGCTCTGGACTTAAACATCACTGGTTGTGTCCTTGGGCAAGACACTTAACCCTCCTCGCCCCCTGGTGACTGGGTGAGTGGTTCTTCAGGTAAAGCTCTTTAAAGCTTTGACCAGCTCTTGTCCTGTTTACTGAGCCACTTTACTGCAGATTTGTGCTTTACACCAAACAAAAAGTAAAATAATACCACTTAAAAACAGCATGTCCTCTGTCACAGTTAGCATCTGTGTTAAGTTACCGCCAATCCAGGTATGTTTACAGTAAACACCCCCCTCCTCTTTCTTTCTCTCCCTCTCCCTCTCCTCTCTTTCTGTAACTGGATCCTAACAGTGTAGTTGAGGTAAACACTTGGACACATTTAACCCCGTTCACACATCACCTGAGCAGTGCGCTTCACACACTCCACCCGGACAATGCTAATGCTAATGCTAAATGCTAAACATGCTGCGCAAATCATGCTATGGTGAAAGATTATCCTAAAAAACGCAAGCTATTTTTATTAAGTCAGTATTAATTCATTTTTTGTCTTGTGTTTTACAATCATTCAGCTTTAATTTTCCAGGATTGTGACGTCATAGGTAAAAATCCGGAGATCTCCAGGGTTTGGCGGTGTTGTGTATATTTTGGCTAATGCTGAAACTACAGTGGGGATTATGTAACGCACTTTAAAACCTGGTGTAGTCCAAGATTAGACCTGGAATAGTCCAGTTGAAGACCTGGTTTAGATCTGGTGGTACAAAGGCTGCTGCTGGTGACGTAAACTTCATCGGTCGAGTGGTCAGACCCACTGGCCCACAGGTTGCTGGTGAGATAAATTGATTGTAGATTATAGATATAGAGTAAATCCTGCGTTCTAACTTGAGGACGTGTTTTGTTTGGGCTTAAATCTGAGAGCAGGTTCAGTTTCTGCTCATTTGACCCGGGCACATTTTCTGGGGCAGTGGTGTCTCTCATTCGTCACCTGTGTTGTGCCGGTTAACCCTCTCCTCTCCTGCAGGTGTACGCAGGTATCAGCGAGTCTCTGCCTTTTAATATTATTGAAACATACTTAAAATCAAAACTCAAAGCATTTATCTTATCCAAAATTTTTACTTTGACTGTTAGACTGAGTAATGAGATAATACCAAATATAGATGTTTTTTTTTGTTTTGTTTTTTTCAATTTGGTGTGATGTGATACATGTAAAGCTATTATTATTATTATTATTATTATTATTATTATTATTATTATTATTATTATTATTATTATTATTATTATTAATGCTTAGATTTTTTTCTTATTTTTTCTTTTCCTTTCTTTCTTTTATTTTTTTTTTATTTATTTAATTTTTTTTTTTTTTACAAAATTCTAGTATCTGAACATGTTTAGGCCCAGTTTTCAAAGGAGCAATCTCTAATATTTCTTTAAGTACTTCACTGTGGAAAAGGTAAAACGATGATGTATCCATGGAAACAAGAAGGTGGCGCTCTGCAGCGAGTCAGTATCTAAGTCACAGATTTCAGCTTCATGTTATACGCAAGATTTGAAGGACTTTTATTCCATTTCAAAAGCTGTAATAGTTTGTTTTAAATAGTTAATCCCAGATGTTCTGGTCTGAAAACTATGGAAACAATCTGATAAGGAGAAAATTAGTATAAACCATCGAAAGAAACTTGAATCTGTCATCTGGACAAAAGTTTTCATGAGGGAATACATTTTGCTGCTCATTCAAGAGGCTTCTTCAGTTCATATAAACCATCAGAAATCGCCTCTTTAGTGCAATAAATGTTAGATAAATGTTGAATGGGAGAGTTATGTTTAAAAGTCATGCTCTAATGTTGTTTCCTCCTCAAAAACAGACCAGAGTAACACTTTATTATTAGTCTGTAACATCTCCAAAGCTCAAAATGCTCTGTTCCACCTCGTGATGTCATGAAGTGGTAGTTTTCAAGTTAATATCTACTTTTTACCCTTTTGTTTGATAGAAATTGGCAATTTCAGGTGTGAAATGATCCAAATGATTCTAGTGAAGGTGTGTGGAGTTTAAAAACACAGCGGAGCACTTCCTGTATGACCACATGATGACATCACAAGGTGGAACAGAGTGTTTTCAGCTTCAGTTAAACATGTAGGGTTTGTGTGAACGAAACAAAAACTCCAGGTCTGTTTGTGCTGAGGAAACATTACAACATAGATCAGAAAAATAGCGTAAAATGGGAGAAAAATCAAGATTAAAAAAACACATTTCTCCCCAAATTTAACTAAAAAACATGTTCCCACTTTTCGTACACTTTTTAATCCCACGCACAGAGCCAGGATGAGCCAGACCCTCACATGTCGCTGCACCTCTCTCCTGCACCGGACCACGTAATGGAGGTGGGTGGAGAACCGGTCTCCACGGCGACCGCAGTCTCAATTTTCGCCAGCGGTCCATTCCCAACCTGTTACCAAATGATCCGAGCTTCAAAGCGCAGCCGGGGGGGGAGCAAATGTCACGAAACTCAATCCAAACCACCATCTCGGCAACACACTGCTAGCTAGCCGCGTGTTTGGGCTAGTTAGCATCATAATACCAACTTTATTTGCTCTATCGGCCAATCAGGCGCTCCTTTGTCATCAGCTCCCAGGTCCTCCGTGGAGAATCCGAGCTGGTTTTTGTGGGCTGAAGTTTTGAAGTAACTTTTTTGCAGAGCGGCTGTGTGATTTTGATAGCTGCCCCTGGGTTGCACATAGCTTCAAAGTTTTGTATTTTGGTTCGTGTTAAGTTGCGGCGGACGCTTGAAATGGGAAAGAGGACGAGGGAAACGGGAGCGACTGTCAGAAGTTTGAAGTTAGTGTCCAAAGAAATCCACTTCCAATTAAAGTGGAGGAGCAGAGGCATAAACATGAAAGTGAAAGTTGAGACGGGACCGAAGTGTTTGATGAGTTTGTTTTGGATTGTTGGAGAAAATGTAAAAATGTTGTGTAGTTTTAGTGTTTTTTTCAAAACTTTGGACAAGATGGAAAAGGATTAAAGTGGCGTTGGTGTTAGCATCGTGCTGCTAACAGACGTCGCAGTCAGAAGTTTGGACACGCCCTCTTATTTCATGTTTTTTTTCTTTATTTTTACAACTTTTACATTTTATAAAACACGCAGAAGTCATCAAATATATGAAGTAAGATCTGAGGAATTAAGTAGTAAAGAAAAGAAAAATGTTAAATACCTCAAATACAAAGCAGAGGCTGTCTACTCTGAGGATTTCAATATAAACGTCTGTATTTTCTGGACTATAAATCGCTCCGGAGTATGAGTCAAAAAATGCATAATAATAAAGAAAAAAACACGGTTGTCAGGTTTAACGAAGATGTGAAATTATACACTCAGATGTGACTTATATTCCACGTACAGGTGTGGCCAAAAGACACTGACAGTTGAAAAAAAATCATAACTCTTTTGTTTCTAAATATTTGTCTTTTATTTTTTCAGAGCATTTAGTCCGACCCTTCCGACATTAATCTGAGCAAATACAGCACCGAGGAACGAACCCTCATTGTACAGTGGTACTTTGAGTCAAAGACAGGGGGCAGTATGTGATCTCCACAGATCTGACGAGTCCTGATTTCTTCCTGTGGGACTATCTTAAAGAAAATGTGTTTGTGAATAAACCTCAGACAATAAACGACTTAAAATGTAACATCGAGGATCAAATAAGAGCCATAAACCCGGAAATACTTTAAATGTTTCTGTAAAGTTTGTTAGATCAGGCTGTTCAGAGACAAACCCAAAATGGTGGACACTTAAAAAACATTATATTTTTTTTAAAAATTAGGTAATTTTTACTTCCCCTAGTTTAAGTTGTGATAAGTTCAAGTGTAAGTGAATAATTATAACCGTATATATTGCCAAAAATCACAGAAGGTTCAGTTTATCTACTGCTAAAATTTGGTGAGTGTAACTTAAGAATTATAGGAGCTACTGAAGATTTAAAAGTGTCAGTGACTTTTGGCCAAACTAGGAAATGAACAAAAAGTGCTACTTATAGTTTGGAAAATATGGTATATATATTTTAAAAAGTTATAGTTAGTAGAGTTATTTCACTTTTTTCTTTACTACATAATTCCATATATGTTACTTCATATATCTGACATCTTCTGTGTGTATTTAAAATATAGAAAATAAAAAAAAAACTAAAATAAAGAATGAGAGGGCGGGTCCAAAGTTTTGACTGGTAGAGTTTATATCAGTACAATTAGTTTCTATCTCTATTGGAAATATAAAAATATTGAAAAGTGGCTGTACATTAACAAATCACCTCATTATAAAAATAAAACTACAAGAAATTACATCTGAAAAAATATATTTAAAGACCTCGTACCTAATTTTTTCCATGTATTTTCCATGTATCTTGTATAAACAGCTCTAGAGGTCGAAACAAGTCTGCTGTTTGCTGTCTGCATCAACTTAAAGTGTTTTATTGTCCAATAGTCAAAAGTTAAGCACTGTTAGCATGCTAGCTGTTGTTACCATGGTTACAAAACCTCTTAAAGGTCCTATATTACACAAAACTGACAAAATTGTGAGGTTTATGTCGTGTTATAATGTTGTTACCTCCTCAAAAACACGCCTGGAGTTGTGTTTGTTTCATTATTATTAGTTTCTTACATCTCCAAAGCTCAAAATGCTCCGTTCCACCTTGTGATGTCATGAAGTGGTAGTTTTCAAGTTTACAGCTACATTTTACCTTTAGTTCAGTAGTAGATTGGCAACTCCAGGGCTGAAATTATGATCCAAATGATTCTAGTGAAGCGGTAGGGCGTTTAAAAACACAGTGGAGCACTTCCTGTATTACCACATGATGACATCACGAGGTGGAACAGAGCGTTTCTAGTTTCAGAGAAGAACAAGAAAAAAATATGCAAGGTTTGAATGAAACAAAACACAACTCCAGGTCTGTTTGTGATGAGGAAACAACATTATATCAGAAAACAGAGTAATACAGACGCTTTAAAGTTGTGAAAAGCGCTTATAAACTCATCAAGGTGAATCATTAGGATGCTCCAACTGCATAAGGTAAGTGAGGGATAAATTTGGACCACTGCAAACGGTTTACAGTAAATAATTTATATCGACATGAGCAAATATCAGTTATAAAATATCAAATGTCGGCGGCGGCAGCAGTAGATCCCTGTGGGAGCAGCCCGGCCGTTACACTGCTTAATTATGAGTCAGGTGGGCTCATATTTCTCGTTTTAAAGCAGGTCTTCTTCTGTCATGATTCCTCTGTCTCCTGTTCTCAGCGTCCTGTCTGGCCCTCTCCTCCACGGGCCGGTATGTAACACACTGTGGGGACTCAAACCTGCAGACGCTCCGTGTCGGGGCCGTTCAAGTCAGACTCACAGTGGACCTAAACTAAATATTTATTGAAAAATTGACTGCACCTGATATATAATGTTTAACCTTTTTATATGAAGTTTAGTTTTGCTGAAGTAACTCAAGCTTGATATTACAAATGTGTGAGAAATAAAAGACACTTAGTAGTATTTATTTCACAGTTAAATAAATCAAATGTATTATGTCGCTCTCTGTAGCCTTTCAAGATCCTTTTGAAGTTTTTTTTTTTTTTTTTTTTTTTTTTTAACAAGTCAACAACAAATAAAACAAAACAAAAAATAATAAAAATTTCATTCACTGAAAATTCGACATTCAAATTATTCCTTGGAGTACAAAAAGTGCAGAGAAAACATTTTATTTCAGCTGAATTCTTTACACTTTGCACTGATTTACTGCCATTGGTCTGACTACACTCCAGCGTACTAGCAAAGCATTCTGGGATTTGTAGTATTAGTGGTGCATGTGCTTTATACCGGCACACCAGCTCTAATGCACATTTGATATGATCTCACGCGGCCAAATATTATTACACCGCGGGCCAGATTTGGCCCCCGGGCCTGAGTTTGACATATGTGCTCTATGGGGACCTGCTTCATTTATAAGGCCCAAAATCATAATGTTTTATTATCAGATGACCAGTGTGGGTTAATTATGACTAATACTCTCATAGTACTTGTGTTTTATAAGTATTTGCACTTTTTTATCGCAAAAACGGTGGCAGTGTTAAATCTTTATATCAAAAAAGAGTAAAAACGTGCACAGTTGTGAATTTGTTCTATTTAGAAACATCAGCTCTCACAGAACAGAGCAGAGGTTTGACAGAGCCGGGACAGCAACTAGCATGCTAACGCAAACTTCCTGACGATACAAAGCTTTAAAATGAGAAGAAGACAGCAGACAGAGGACTTATTTCGACCTCAGGAGCCGCAAATACAAGATATCTGCACTGGAGCCGGGCACGTTTTGCTCAAATACATCAAAAATCTGAAAATCACGTTCATCAAAAACAGATTTAAAACAGATTTTAATGTCGTTTTGTTTCATTCAGCAACTTATTTTGTCTGTCTGGCTCTTCAGAGATCCAAAGTTGTGCTCACAGTTGTTGGAATTTTGAGTTTCAGCCCAGTTTAGATCTACTTTTGAAGTGGTGTTTTTAGTGTGAATCAAAAATCATAATGTTTTATTATTAGATTAACAGTGTGGGCTGAGTACACTAATAGTACTTGTGTTTAGATCAGTATTTAAATATTCTGGACATTGTGTACTGTAAATGGACCCGTTTTGAGGACCTCCTTGAAATGAGCTGCTTCATCCCAGTGTCACATTTTAAAAATATTATGTCAAAAATGGATAAATCGTGTATACAGTGAGGAATATGTTCTATTTAAATGACTTCAGTTACATATTTGAAACTTTATCTGCTTAAAAAATGTATTTACAAACTCACTGTGCATGAAATGACTCACAGGTGAAACACAGTGAAGTAAAAGTAATAAAGTACTGTACATAAGTATACATTTCAGGTATCTGTACTTTACTTAAGTACATTTTACAGTGGATACCTTTTACTTTTACTGCATTACATATGAGAGCAGTATCTGTACTTTCTACTGCACTAAATTTTTGAGAAGGACTGAAACGTAAAAGTACTTTTCTTATTTTTTGAAACCTGCTGAGGGTTTCATAATTTGAGCAAAACAAAAATATACAAATAAAAACAGCTAGAAAAAATATCAATAATAATTATCTCAAAATTCAGCCCAAATCTGACTCAAAATATCCACAAAATACTTTCACGTTTTCTCTTTAAGTACATTTTTAAACAGATACTTGAATACTTTTACTTAAGTCAGTTTTTTCATGTGATACTTTTACTTTTACTTGAGTATTTTTTGATATATTTTTTTACTTAAGCAACAAAATTGAGTCTTTCTTCCACCACTAGTCGACTATTAAAACAATTATTAGATGTCGTCCTGGTTAAATTTAAGATGAGATCTGTGAAGGTTTGGGTTTGTGTTATGTTTAAGGTTTGTGTTAAGGTTGGACAAGTTTTTACTCTGGTTAAAGTTAAAATTAGTCTCAGGAAATGAACGAAACGCAAAGAAATGTCCCCAAAACACACAGTAACCCAGCAGGTGTGTATCTGCGTGTGTGTGTAAATCTAGGCCAGAGCGAGAGCTGATATTCCGGGTTGTTTTTTCCTCACTTCGTCACATGGATCTGTCTGATAAACACTGTTCTTGTTCCTGGTTCAGAGCCTGGTGCCATCTCCCATCTGCTCCCCAGGCCCGGGACACTCTGAGCGGGTTGTTTTTCCTCCTCGCTCCCCTCTCTGTCTGTCTCTGGAGGTCTGATTCTCTGGGCGTGTGCAGACAGCTGGTCAATGCGCTCGGCTCCAGTTCTGCTCGAGCTCCGGTTCTCCTCGAGCTCCGGTTCTCCTCATGCTCCGGTTCACCTCGTGCTCTGGTTCTCCTCAAGCTCCGGTTTTCCTCGAGCTCCGGTTCTCCTCGTGCCCCCTTTCTCCTCGTGCCCCGGTTCTCCTCGTGCCCCACTTCTCCTCGAGCTCCGGTTCTCTTCGTGCCCCGGTTCTCTTTGTGCTCAGTTTCTCCTCGTGCTCAGGTTCTCCTTGAGCTCCGGTTCTCCACGTGCTCCGGTTCTCTTCGTGCTCCTCGTGTGCTCAGGTTTCTCGTGCTCAGTTTTCTTGAGCCCGGGTCGATGCTCAGGTCCTCCTCGGGCCCCGGTTCTCCTCGAGCTCCTGTTCTCTCGTTGCATCAGGTTCTCCTCATGCTCAGTCTCATCGCTCAGGTTCGTCCCGGTTCTCCTCGTCGAGCTCCGGATCAGGTCCTCCGCGTGCCAGGTTCGCCCCGTGCTCAGGTTCTCTCAT
>JAIEZT010000007.1:31305141-31388046 GCA_019594935.1 Periophthalmus modestus | reverse complement strand
ATGTCTCTCGCTGGTTTGGAACGCCTTGGGGTTGGTTTGAGGAGTGTCTTGTGAGTGAAGTCTGGAGTCCCTTGCTTTTACTGCGCTCTCGTAACCGTCCCCCAGATAACACTCAAGACAATGGCGGAAGAAAATGGAGTATGGATGCTTTATTTATGAGATCTACGTGGCTTTGCTGGAATGTTTCCCAGTATGGCATTAACTTACCTTCTCGCATTATTCCTTGCAAGAGACAAAAAAAAAATGAATAATTAAAAAATGTACTTAATGCGACGTGGGACGTTCTGCTTCCTCAGATCTGAACAGTAATACTTTAACCTGCGTAACATCACCTGCTTGTCTCCATGACGATGTCCATGTTTAAAAGCCAAACCGTTGAACATTCCAGGCAAAGAAATACCATCTTCAAACGCTCTACTATAAAAGTTTTTCGCAGTGCCAACTTTAAGTTAAGACGACGTTATTGGCCCTTTTAGGATCAGTTTCTTTGTATATTTTACTTCAATTATTGGCCCAGACTTGGAGCCTCTTCTCAGTCTTTTGTTTTACGGGGCCCATGTGAGGCCCCTGGGACCCCAAGTCTCTGTTGACGGGCCTTCTGGAGAAGATGGATCCACATGCACAGACAGTGGAGCAAAAAGTATTTCTCCAGTCACCAATTGTGCCAAGTTCTCCCACTTAAAAAGACGAGAGGCCTGTAATTTTCATCATGGGTTCACTTCAACTAGAGACAGAATCCCAGGCAACTCACATTGAAGGATTTTTTTTAATGAATTAATTGGTAAATTCCTGTTTGGTCCGCCAACAAACAAGCAAGAATTGTGTCTCTCACAGACCTGTAACTTTCTTCTGTAAGAGGCTCCTCTGTCTCCACTCGTTCCCTGTATTAAATTATGTTCTTCTTCTTCTTCTTCTTTTCTTCTTCTTCTTCTTCTTCTTTTGTTGTTTTAAATAACGGCGGTTGGCAACCATTGTACAGGGGAGCATTACCGCCACCTACTGTTCCGGAGTATGGGTCCAGAATAGGCTCAAATCTAAGGCAAAAGTAAATAAATAAATTAAATTAAAATTTTTAAAAATAATAAAAAATAAAATAATAATAATCATTAATAAAATAATAATATATAGTCTATTTATAGATCTATAATAAAACCCGGTCTCTCCTCTTAAAAAGGATGGCAGGATGGTTTGAACTCGTTATCAGAATAAAAGACCCCTGTCCCACACCTCAAACTATGTCCAAGACCAAAAGAGAACGTCAAAGGCAACCACCAAACAAAACTGTGACCTGCACAGGGCCTGAAGACTCACTCTGCAACAGGTAAACCGCTTGTGTGGAGAATCAACTGTGGGAGCAATTATTAGAAAAAAAAAAAGACGGAAGACACTGATAATCTCTCTCGATATGGGGCTCCACACAAGATTTCTCACCCTGTGGGGTCAAAACGACACAAGAATTGATGAGCAAAAAGTCCCCAGAAAAACCACACGGGGACCTGCTGAACGACCTCATTTTCTCATTCTGTCTCTCATAGCTGAAGTGAACCCATGATTGAAAATTACAGGCCTCTTGTCTTTTTTAAGTAGGAGAACTTGCACAATGGTGGCTGACTACATACTTTGTTCCGTCATTGTACACAATTTGCTAATTAGCGCCAAATATTTTTCCGTACTGAATGAATGTATGAAAGGGTTTTTGCTTAGGACACAACAGAAATCAGCCTTTAACTTAAAAAACGTGCTTCTTTCACACAAAACTGACTCTTGTGAGAGATTTCCAGGTCTGAAATTATCCAAATGATCCCTAGTGAAGGTGTATGGAGTTTAAAACACAGTAAGGCACTTCCTGTATCGCCACATGATGACATCACAAGGTGGAACAGAGCGGTTTTCAGTGTCTTAATCTGCAGGGTTTAAACATGTGTGAATGAGACAAAACACAACTCCAGGTCTGTTTGCTGAATGGAGAAACGACATTATAACTTAGAAAATAGAGGAATATGGGTCAATGTTAGAAAAAATGTGGATTTTTGCTGAAGCGATTTAAACTAAACATAACTTTCGAACGGTAAAAAGTCGAAATTGTAGAGAAGTCCAAACTATTGCTTTTTGAACGCTTTTAATTAGATTCTAGACTAATAAATAGATTAAATTAGATTAACTTTTCCATCACCTCTTTCTGTCATCTCTCGTCTCCCACCCTCCCTAATCGCCCCGTGCCACTCATCAAGCGCTCCCTTTTTTTATTGTCCCGGATGCAAATTTTCTACCACGAATTAACAAACGACTTTTCATGTAGAATGGCTCTGTCCCTCCTCTGAGTGACACGTCCAAAGACAATACTGAACTGTCGCGTTTTTATTAGCACACAAAGATCGTCTGGCAGCTTTTGTCCTCCCCGAGTCTCCGTACAAATTTTCTCCCAATTATTCTCGTTAGCCGTGTGGAGGCAGGCCCCGTGCGAGTACAGGAGTGAGTGTATAAGTACTACGTGTCCAGGAGCATGTTTAAAGAAGCGCCGCATGATATCTTTGTCATCACGGGGGGACAGGATTCACAGCCCGAGACGCGCGCCTGTCAAAACACTCCCCCTGGAAAACGAACGGCAATTTGTAATTTCGAATCTAATAAAAAATGATCGGTGACTTCGGTTGTGAGATTGTCAGACGGGGACAAACAGAAAAGGAGAGACGGGAATGTAAAAGGGAGGGGTAGAAATTAGAAAAAGTACAGTGGCGGTAATTAGCAGTTAGCTTCGTTAAACGGCGGTAAAAAGACGAACGGAAATGTCAAATATCAAATGGATTTTTTTTTTGTTTTAAAATGTCGAGCCGGACGATGCTGAGGTGATTTTTAAAAATGTAACAGGCAATAATCAAAAAAGGAGGAATTTTTAGTTTTTTTAATCATCTGAGGCGACTGTGGCTCAGTGGTTTAGAGCAGTGGCCCTCTAACCCGAAGGTCAGAGGATCCATTTGTGCTCGGATCAGGTTCTGTTGTTGTGTCCTTCAGCAAGACACTACGTCCATGTTTGACGTCTCTGTGCTGAACAAACCCAGTGTTTCTTTATCATTATTATCTGAAACACTGCAGTGAAAATGTGACGCAAGACGAGGTTTATTTGTACAACACGACATGTGCACAAAGTCCTGGTTTAGTCCTGGTTTAGTCCTGGTTCAGTCCTGGTTTAGTCCTGGTTTAGTCCTGGTTTAGTCCTGATTTAGTCCTGATTTAGTCCTGGTTTAGTCCTGGTTTAGTCCTGGTTTAGTCCTGATTTAGTCCTGGTTTAGTCCTGGTTTAGTCCTGGTTTAGTCCTGGTTTAGTCCTGATTTAGTCCTGGTTTAGTCCTGGTTTAGTCCTGGTTTAGTCCTGGTTTAGTCCTGATTTAGTCCACATTCAGTCCTGGTTTAGTCCTGGTTTGGTCCTGGTTTAGTCCCGGTTTAGACCACATTCAGTCCTGGTTTAGTCCTGGTTTAGTCCACATTCAGTCCTGGTTTAGTCCAGGTTTAGTCCTGATTTAGTCCTGGTTTAGTCCTGGTTTAGTCCTGGCTTAGTCGTGATTTAGTCCACATTCAGTCCTGGTTTAGTCCTGGTTTAGTCCTGGTTTAGTCCTGATTTAGTCCTGGTTTAGTCCTGGTTTAGTCCTGGTTTAGTCCTGATTTAGTCCACATTCAGTCCTGGTTTAGTCCTGGTTTGGTCCTGGTTTAGTCCCGGTTTAGACCACATTCAGTCCTGGTTTAGTCCCGGTTTAGACCACATTCAGTCCTGGTTTAGTCCCGGTTTAGACCACACCACATTCAGTCCTGTTTAGTCCTGGTTTAGTCCTGATTTAGTCCACATTCAGTCCTGGTTTAGTCCTGGTTTAGTCCACATTCAGTCCTGCTTAAGTCCTGGTTTAGTCTTAGCTTAGCCCCGGTTTAGTCCTCAGAGTGTGAGATGGTTCATGTGGGAGATGTTCGTTGGTGCTGGTTCGACGGGATCTAGACTCTTCCCTTAAATAATTTCGACACTGCGTCACATTTATATTTTATCTGCAGCTAGAAAATACGGTAAATATTTGACAAAATTAGATATTTTCAGAGAAAGGACACAAAAAATCGACAAAAAAGGACCAAAACTTTACTCTAGTAAGAAAGATCACTACTACAGCAGACGGTGGACCTTGTAAAAGTTACATAGTATGGCTTTAAATCTACACAATTTCCCAACTTTGCCGACTTTTAATCCACTTAATTACATCCAACTTTATCTTTCACCGATGCAAATGTGTGTTTTTTTTTCCCTCGACATTCCCTAAACTAATCACTTTGTCCTAATCAGGAAGTGCTTTTTCAGTCGCCTAAAAACCCCCCAAACCCGCTTTAAGCCCCCCACCTCTTACCCTAATCACCTCGCCTCCCTCCGTCCCTCCCTCTCGTCCTCCTCCTTTCCCTCCATCACATTCCTCCACGCTGATGTCAGACTTTTTAAAAAAAAACTGATCGTAACAACCGGTGCTTTAAGTTGCCGGGGACGACGCAGCCCCCCCCTCAACCTCCTCAAAGCATCATGGGAAAACAATTAAAAAGCCCTCCAAAGTCTTTCTTCTCCGAGCATCCGTCCCTTCTCTCCCTCTCTCTCCCTCGCTCCACTCAGACCATCCAGTTCCCCTCCTTAAGTTTTCTATTTTCATTCGCAGCCTCGTCTCGCTCAAACTTTAGCTCCAGTTGCATCGTATTCAGAGCTTTTTATTGTCGTGGGTTTTCAAGGCCGGGTGTGTGCGCCTCGTCTCGCATTAGGACATTTCTTGCGAGCGAAGCATTGTTGGATTAATGGCTGCGGCGAGTAGGAATCGTGGCCATAGCGACGGTTATCTTTACAAAAAGAGATACAGTAATTAAGGCTTTTATGTCGACAATTAAAAGTTGTTTTCAGATATAAAAATCGAGTCTAAAGTTGCGTTTTGTTTCGTTCTTGCGTGTTTGTGTAATCCTGCATTTGAACATGTATGTAGTGGAATGTTGGTCTCCATGGAGATGATGTTTTCTTCGCCTGAAATTGTTCCACAGTACGGCGTTAAAACATATCTAGATTGCATTAAAAGGTCCTATATTACACAAAACTGACTCTTGTGAGCTTTAAGTAGAGGGAAAATGTTGTTTCAGCCTCAAAAACAGACCTGGAGTTGTGTTTTGCTGTTAGTCTGTAACATCTCCAAAGCTCAAAATGCTCTGTTCCACCTTGTGATGTCATAAAGTGGTAGTTTTCAAGTCAACAGCTACTTTTTTATCTGTAGTTCAGTCGAAATAGGTAAATCCAGGATTGAAATGATCCAAATGATTCTAGAAATGAAGGTGTCTGGAGTTTAAAAACACAGTGGAGCACTTCCTGTATTGCCACATGATGACATCACAAGGTGGAACAGAGTGTTTTTTTCTGTTACAACACAACTTCAGGTCTGTTTGTGACGAGGAAAACAACATTATAACATCATAAAATAGTGTAATATGAGTTCTTTAAAGTGTTTTTCTTGCGCAAAAAACACCTTGAAAAACAGTACTGTGAGCGGGGGTCGCCGCTCTCCACAGACCTGACTTGGAGCTGTGGTGTTTCCTGCTTGTCTCATTTGATAAAGATGCTGTGAGTTTAATGCTGTACTGTGGGATATTCCAGGGAAAGCGATAACATCTCCATGGAGACAAGCAGGTGCAGACCCTCCACCAGGAAAGTTCCATGCAGTTTTATTCTCTTAAGTCAGAGTACTGTTACTTCAAAATAATATTACTCAAATATAAGTATAAAGTAGTAAGTAAATATAATTAAAGTTCTCATATCTCGCTGTTTTCTGATTTGTTCTGTCGTTTCCTCGTCACAAACGGACCTGGAGTTGTGTTTTGTTTCATTCTCACATGTTTAACCTACATATTTAGGCTGAGTTTTTCTCTCAAACAGAAAACGCTCTGTCCCACCTTGTGATGTCATCATGTGGTAATACAGGAAGTGCTCCATTGTGTTTCTAAACTCCACACACCTTCATTTCTAGAATCATTTGGATCATTTCAGTCCTGGATTTGCCAATCTCTACTGAACTAAAGGTAAAAAAAAAAAAAAAAAAAAAGGAGCTGTTAACTTAAACTACCACTTGATGACATCACAAGGTGGAACAGAGCGTTTTGAGCTTTGGAGATGTGACAGACTAATAATAAATAAATAAATAAACACAACTCCAGGTCTGTTTGCCTCTTACAGACTTGCAGTGGGAAGAGGAACCACAACTTTTTAGTAGTACTTTTAAGTACCGTTACACTGTACAATATATTACCCAAGTAGTACTAAAAATGTGAAAACTCTTAGAAGTAAATGGACCTGTGACCTGTGACCTATGACCTTATGACCCTACAGTGTCTTTCATATTAAAAGTAGTTTGTGTTTGTGAGTGAAAAGTGCTGGTACGGAGGCCGACTCGAGGACTTATACAAGCCAAAACTGAGCCAAAACTGAGCCAAACTGAGCCAAACTGAGTCAAAACTGAGCCAAAATTGAGCCAAACTGAGCCAATTGTATGAGATTAGCTCACAAAGATACTGATAATTATGGTCCTTTGAAATATGACTTTACATGGGAGAAAATCTGTCCAAACTCATAGATCTCAGGTTACAAAAGTGACCACATTTCCGTCAATATTAAACTCAAATATTAGGACTGTGGCTCATTTGGTAGAGCAGCAGCAGCAACAAAATCAACTCCTTACCCCTCCCTCCCGTGTCAAAAACTAGCATTGTGTAGGTTTTGTGCACTGGCGATCTCACTGTTAGCGTCTCTACTTCCTGTTTAGTCTTAGTTCTATGAGGTTTTTGCTAAAATGAATAAATATTTAAAGATGAGGCTGCGGACATGGAGCTGTGGATGTCACTGTTACAAATTACACAAATAAAATGAAAACTCCTCCAGACGTGTTTTGGAAAAAGTGTTTGTGTCTCAATGCTAACGCTAATGCTAATTTTGAGGCATGGTAAACATTAAAACGACACCACAAACTGAAGTATTCCACATATAAATAACTACGCAGTGTTTATTTGAATTAATTTGACTTTGAACAGGTTGTTTATTTTATATTTTCTGATTTTATTAAAAAGTGACAGTTAGCTTTGAGTCACAGCGAGCTAGCTAGCACGCTACTGTGTTTTTTCAGCTTTTCTCGCACTACAGTAACTATCATGAGCACATTTTATTTGTGTATCAATGGGGTAACTGTAGGAAGTATTCATTTATTTGTCTTTTAAAACACTTTATTTCAACAAAACTCAGATAAATAATAACTTAAAAACTATCACTTCATGACATCACAAGGTGGAACAGAGCGTTTAAAGTCATAATTCAAGTTCATTTGTTGTCGTTTATTTTTTGTTTGCAGACATTATAAACCACATTCTCGTTTCAGTTTTTTTCCCATATTGTTTCTGTTCTTTACCGTGGCACAGTGGGTTGTGTTTGCCCTCTAACCACAGGGTCTCCAGTTCAAGCCTCGCCGTCTCGCTCTGATTGTTTCCCAGGTAAATGTGACCGCTCTCGTTCTGGGTTGTTTGGAGGTTTGAACCGGTGACCCTTCTGTTGGTGGGCGAGCACAGACCCACTGCACCACTCGTTACATTCCTGCTCCGGCTTCACTGGAGAAGCAAATCTTGTTCTTTTCTTTGTCTGTCGCCCTCCGAGTGTGACCTCCCCTCCTCCTCCTCTCCTCCTCTTCTCTCTCTCCACACCTTCCTCCTCAGTCACTCTCATCCCTCTCTCCTCCTCCTCTTCCTCTTCCTCTCCTCTGTTCACTCTAACCCAAAGTGTGACCTCCTTTACTTTCTCCTCCACTGTTCTTTGTCTCTCTCTTTCTCTCTCTCTATCCCTCTTTCCTCCTCTCCTCTCCTCTCCTCCACTTCTCTTCCTCACATCCTCTTTCCTCCCCTCTCCCTCTCCTCTGTTCACGCTAACCCAAAGTGTGACCTCCTTTACTTTCTCCTCCACCGTTCTTCATCTTTCTCTCTCTCTTTCCTCTTTCTTCCTCCCTCCTCTCCTTCACTTTTTCTTACTCTAATCCCTCTTTCCTCCTCTTCCTCCTCTCCTCTCTTCACGCTAACCCAAAGTATGGGCTCCATTCCCTTTTCTCCTATACTGTTCTTCGTCTCTCTCTCTCCTCTCTTTTTTGCTCATCCCTGTTTCCTCCTCTCTCCCTCTCCTCCACTTCTCTTCCTCACATCCCTCGTCTTCTCTTCTACCCTTCTTCGTCACTTGCTTCTATCTCTCTTTACTCCTCTCTTCTACCCTTCTCCCCTGTCTCCTCTTCCCTGTCTTCCACCCTTATCCCTAACTCTCATCCCTCTTTCCTTCTTCCTCTCATCCATCCTTCATCTTTTCCTCTCCTTTTCTCCACTCACTCTCTCATCCCTCCTTCTTCTCCTCCTACTCTGATCCACTCTCTCTCCTCCTCCTACTCTCCTGCACTCACTCTCTCCCCTATCCCTCCTTCCTCTCCTCCACTCACACTCACTCTCATCCCTTCTTTCTCTTTTGCACTGTCACTCTCATCCCTCCTTCGTCTCCGCCACTCTCATCCCTCCTTCCTCTTCTTCACTCACTCTCTCACATCCCTCTGTCCTCTCCTCCACACTCATTCTCATCCCTCCATCCTCTCCTCTGCTCTCATCCCTCCTTCCTCCTCTCTTTCCTCTCCTCCTCCTCTCTTTCCTCTCCTCTGCTCTCACCCCTCCTTCCTCCTCTCTTTCCTCTCCTCCTCCTCTCTTTCCTCTCCTCTGCTCTAATCCCTTCCTTCCTCCTCTCTGTCCCTCTCCTCCGCTCTCATCCCTCCCTATCCTCCTATCCTTCCTCTCCTCTGCTCTCATCCCTCCTCTCTTTCCTCTCCTCTGCTGTCATCCCTCCTTCCTCCGCTCTTTCCTCTCCTCCCGCTCTTTCCTCTGCTCCTCTCTTTCCGCTTCCTCCTTGCTCTCATCCCTCCTTCCTCCTCTCTCTTTCCTCTCCTCCTCCTCTCTGTTCCTCTCCCTCTGCTCTCACCCCTCCTTCCTCCTCTCTTTCCTATATCCTCCTCCTCCTCTTTCCTCTCCTCTGCTCTAATCCCTTCCTTCCTCCTCCTCTCTGCCTCTCCTCCGCTCTCATCCCTCCTTCCTCCTATCCTTCCTCTCCTCTGCTCTCATCCCTCCTCTCTTTCCTCTCCTCTGCTGTCATCCCGCTCCTTCCTCCTCTCTTTCCTCTCCTCCCTCTTTCCTCTGCTCCTCTCTTTTCCTCTCCTCTGCTCTCATCCCTCCTTCCTCCTCTCTTCCTCTCCTCCGCTCTTTCCCCTCATTCCCTCCTCTCTTTCCTCTCCTCTGCTCTCATCCATTCCTCTCTCTTTCCTCTCCTCCTCTCTTTCCTCTCCTCTGCTCTCATCCCTCGTTCCTCCTCTCTTTCCTTTCCTCCGCTCTTTTCCCCTCTTCTCCTCCTCTCTTTCCTCTCCTCTGCTCTCATCCCTCCTTCCTCCTCTCTTTCGTCTCCTCTGCTGCTCTCATCCCTCCTTCCTCCTCTCTTTCCTCTCCTCTGCTCTCATCCCTCGGTCCTCCTCTCTTTCCTCTCCTCTGCTCTCATCCCTCCTTCCTCCTCTCTTTCCTCTCCTCTGCTCTCATCCCTCCTTCCTCCTCTCTTTTCCTCTCCTCTGCTCTCATCCCTCCTTCCTCCTCTCTTTCCTCTCCTCCGCTCTCATCCCTCCTTCCTCCTCTCTTTCCTCTCCTCCGCTCTCATCCCTCCTTCCGCCTCTCTTTCCTCTCCTCCGCTCTCATCCCTCCTTCCTCCTCTCTTTCTCTCTCTCCTCCGCTCTCATCCCTCCTTCCTCCTCTCTTTCCTCTCCTCCGCTCTCATCCCTCGTTCCTCCTCTCTTTCCTTTCCCCTCCGCTCTCATCCCTCGGTTCCTCCTCTTTTTCCTCTCCTCCGCTCTTTCCCTCTCCTCCGCTCTCATCCCTCCTTCCTCCTCTCTTTCCTCTCCTCCGCTCTTTCCCCTCCTTCCTCCTCTCTTTCCTCTCCTCCGCTCTTTCCCCTCCTTCCTCCTCTCTTTCCTCTCCTCTGCTCTCATCCTCCTTCCTCCTCGCTCTCTTTCCTCTCCTCTGCTCTCATCCCTCCTTCCTCCTCTCTTTCCTCTCCTCTGCTCTCATCCCTCGTTCCTCCTCTCTTTTCCTCTCCTCTGCTCTCATCCCTCGTTCCTCCTCTCTTTCCTCTCCTCCTCTCTTTCCTCTCCTCCACTCTCATCCCTCCTTCCTCCTCTCTTTCCTCTCCTCTGCTCTCCTCCACTCTCATCCCTCGTTCCTCCTCTCTTTCCTCTCCTCTCGCTCATCCCCTCCTTCCTCCTCTCTGTCCTCTCCTCTGCTCTCATCAGCCCTCTCTTTCCGCGCTCCTCCACTCTCATCCCTCGTTCCTCCTCTCTTTTTCTCTCCTCTGCTCTCATCCCTCCTTCCTCCTCTCTTTCCTCTCCTCTGCTCTCATCCCTCCTTCCTCCTCTCTTTCCTCTCCTCTGCTCTCATCCCTCCTTCCTCCTCTCTTTCCTCTCCTCTGCTCTCATCCCTCGTTCCTCCTCTCATCCCTCCTTCCTCCTCTCTTTCCTCTCCTCTGCTCTCATCCCTCCTTCCTCCTCTCTTTCCTCTCCTCTGCTCTCATCCCTCGTTCCTCCTCTCTTTCCTCTCCTCCGCTCTTGCCCACCCAAACTGCTCCACAGGGAGCGACTTCACACTGGGAGCCAATCAAAAGGCCCGAAAGAGAGAGAAATCCTTTGAGCCGGAGCAGTGCAGTGTGGGAATGAACCGAGGGGCCCGGCAAATCCCTGTCTCCAAGCAACCGTCGCCGCGGAAATGCAGAGAGCAGCTTTAAAGTCGGAGCGAGAACTACCACAAAGCAACGCCAAAGTTCTCCCAGAAACGAGCGAGAAATGGAGCCGGACTGACTCTCGGTTTTGGTGGATTAAAGAGGAAAAAGTGAAAAGTATTTCACAGATTTTAAAGATCTAATGAAGCTGCAACTGTAGGGATTTTTTTTTTCAACAGAATCGATTTTTTTTTTTTTTCTAGCTGTTCTTATTTTTTTATTTTTTTATTTATTTTTTTGTGTTATAGACTTATATTTAACAAAACAGATAAGTTCCCATGTGTTTTTTTTTTTTTTTTGTCTAATCATAACTATTCCTGAATTTAGACAAGTTTTGGTCCTTGTTTACATTATGGTTGCTAGGTAACAGTCCAACCAGGAAGTAAAATTACAAACTTTACTAAAAAAAATAATAAAATGGAAAAAACAGACTAAATGACTGCACTGGATGAGCTGTAGAGTCAGTAAATACATTTGTAGAGTTCATAGAGACTGTTATATAAATGACATGGCTAACCTGCTAGCTGCTACGTTCAGCTCAATCGACTTTTCTATTGAAAAACTGTGGCCCCTCTCTCTCTGTAACTGCTGCTGTCAGGACTCGTCATTTTGGTCTTAAAATGTTCGTATTAACCCGCTCTACATGATCCTGGTGTTTTTATTTCATTATTGTGTCGGTAAATCAACATATGAACATTAATAACAGACTGCGCAGGCGGGAAGGAGCATTACCAACATCCTCGCTCCTGATTGGCTCTTTTTAGTTTGCATGATACTTGCGGTCAGGATTCCTAAAATGAAACTTTGCTCCAAATTCGTCGCTATAAACTGCTCTAGCCTGGAAAAAATTTTAAAAAACTGTTTTGTTAAAGTCCTAAATATAATGATGCTGACTATGTAGTGAGTGAAGTAGACAGAGTAGTGCTTTAAGTTGCTTTAAGTTCGTGAGCGCAGGAGGTGGAACTGGTTTAGGTTGATTTACTGGTGCTTCTGGATTAGTGTTTTATTTTTCGACTTGTTTTTATTATTTTTATTTCAAAGTGAGTGACAGAAGGTGTGCTTAAATAAATACTTACTATTTCAAGATTTAAAGTTGCGCTGTGTAACTTTTCTGCATTAGTCTCCATGGAGATATTCTGCTGTCTATACCTGGAGACAAGCAGGTGGCCAAGTTACAGGTCAGATCTGTGGAGAGGCAACCACATGTGTTTTTTTCTTGAGCAATAAAACTGTATTGAAATAAATTCTATAAACCGATGCGTTTAATGCCCCACTGTGGAACATACTGTCTCCAAAACGACCTGAAAACACAAAGCTCTGAGCTCGTCTCTAGTTCTGATTTTAAAGTGGAAACAAAATGTCGTTTGAAAAGTAAGTTTTTTTTTTTTTAGGTTAAACAGTGACGTTTTTCAAAGCCGGTCATCTGGACGTGTCACCTCCCCGTCTCCATGGAAACGGCAACAGAGCGTCCTATTTTAAAACCTGTGGACACACTGGTACTGCTTTTAGTCCTGGTCCTGGTTCTAGGTCTGGTTCTGGTCCTGGTTCTAGTCTTGATTCTAGTCCTGGGTCTGGTTCTAGTTCTGATCTAAACCTGGTTCTAGTTATGGTTCTAGTCCTGATTCTAGACCTGGTTCTACTCGTGGTTCTAGTCCTGGTTCTAAACCTGGTTCTAGGCCTGCTTCTGGTCCTACTTCTAGTCCTGATCTAAACCTGGTTCTAGTTCTACTCCTGGTTCTAGTCCTGGTTCTAGTTATTGTTCTAGTCCTGATTCTAGACTCAGTTCTCCTTCTGGTTCTAAACCTGATTCTAGACCTGGTTCTGGTCCTGGTTCTAGTTCTAAACCTGCTTCTAGTCCTGCTTCTAGTCCTGATTCTAGACCTGGTTCTAGTTCTACTCCTGGTTCTAGTCCTGGTTCTAGTTATTGTTCTAGTCCTGATTCTAGACCCCCGGTTCTACTCCTGGTTCTAGTCCAGAACCTGGTTTCTAGTTCTAGTCCTGGTTCTAGACCTGCTTCCGGTTCTAGCCAAGAGTCGGAAAAACTAACAAACAGAATAACTTTAATAAGATGGAATAAAGCAAAATGTTGGACCTTTAAAGTACTTTTTGAAACTTTTTTTTTAATAGATTCTTTTTCCAGACCAAGGTTTAGTTTGTTTTTATACCTGAGCGTTTGGGCTGCTCTCTAGCGCTCTTCCTCAGAGTGGTCACGTGATGTTACTGCGTCGTATCCGGCAGCTGATTTAAGCAAGTTTTTTTTTTTCCTATCGGTGGAGGCAGAACGACAGCGCCACCTGCAGTCCGACTTCTCCAGGACAGTATCTCAGGTGTGTGAGAGTAAAAAGGCCCCTCGTCCCGGTTTAACTTCCCGTCGGCTCATTTCTGTATCTTGACTAAACCTTGATCTGAAAAAATAACTTATTAAAACACTCGTCCTGTTGTACCACTGTATGACATCATCAGGTGGGATCACACTTTTTAAACTCTGAATAAGGGTACAGATTTTCAGGTTGACCGTGCAAACAAAATACAAATCCAGGAATGATTTTTGATGCGAAAACAACATGAGATTTGAAGTTGAAATGAGCCACTTTAGCAGAACACCTCCCCTTAATATTTAGAAATACGAAATATAACTTTTTTTTTTTTTCTCAGATTCGCTCCGTGTGATCAGACAGACCCCACCTCCCTCTCTCTCCCCTCTCTCCCGCAAACACTGCAGTAAAAACAGGGCAGCTTGTGGGCCAGTGGGTCCGTTACCCAGAATCCTTCAGGGCTGCATGGTTGTCACTAGGTTCCGGGTCGGCGTGGCAACAAAGCTTATTAATCTGCTGATGGAGGGGCAGCTGCAGAGGTGGTGCAGGGGAGGGAGGGGTGACGGAGAGAGAGAGGGAGGGGGGGGGAGCGGGGCGGAGGGGGGCAGAGGGGGGTGGAGGGGGTGGAGGGGGTGGAGGGGGTGGAGGGGCTGCTGGTTCTCACACATTCCAGCCTCTGCTCCGTCGGTTTTGAGTCGGTTTTCGGTGGGTGTAAGCGCTTGTGTCGTAGTATTTAGCACAGTGTTTGTCAAACTGGGGGCCGCGGGCTGTTTGCAGGGGGAGCGGGTTATTGTTGTGCAGGTCAAAACTCAAAACGCAACCAAAACTAAAATATCAGTGAGGAGAAATGTATTTAATCAGTTTGTGCACAAGATTCTACTAAATTTAGAAGGAGGCAGATAAAGGTATATAATTTTTTTTTAAAATATATAATTAGTATTTCTATTATTGTATTTATTTATTTATTTTTTTAATGATATTTTTTTTATTTTATTATTATTATATTTTATTTATTTATTTATTTATTTATTTATTTATTGACCTTATTTTTATATTTATTATTATCATTATTATGCAAATAACAGGTGTGAATAAAACTGCATCAGAACCAGTGTTGGAAGGTAAAGTACAACTAGTAAAGTACTGTACTTAAGTAGGATTTTTATGTATCTGTGCTTTACTTCAGTACATTTTACAGTGGATACTTTTTACTTTTACTTCACTACATTTGAGAGCAGTATTTGTACTTTCTACTCCACTACATTTTGAACTAGACAGAAAAGTAAAAAGTACTTTTCAGATGATTTGAGGTTTTTTTTACAGACAGACTAAAGTTTTTGAGTTTAAGCTTTGAACAAAACAAAAATGACACAAAATTCATGAGAAAAGTGAAGTTACATCGATTCGTATTGTTACTGTGACCAAAATATGTGTCATTTTGACTCAGTATCACTACATCTACTCTTAAAGTACATTGTTAAACAGGTACTTCAATACTTTTACTTAAGAAACACCATTGAGCACTTCATCCACACTGCTCTAAACCTGGAGTTATGTTTAGTTTCATTCACTCGTGCTTGTATAATCCTGCTTGTTTAGGCTCTGTCCCTCTGCAGAGCTCCAAACTCTCTGTTCCACCTTGTGACATCATCAGGTGGTGATCCAGAAGTGATTTCAAAGTCCTGAAAGTTTGTCTTTTTTTTATCTAAACTAATATAAAAACACTTTTTTGACGTCATTAATTGGGGAGTTTATCTGCAGCGGTGGAAGAAGTACTCAGTTTTGTTACTTAAGTAAAAGTACAGACACAGAGGTAGTAAAAGTAAAAGTATCACATGGAAAAATCTGTTTAAGTAAAAGCTTTAAAGTACCTGTTTAAAAATGTACTTAAAATGTAAAAAGTAAAGTATTTTGCACTGATTTTGAGATAAAATAAAGCTTCAAATGTGGTGATTTTGTTCAACTGAAACAAAGGAATCGATACTTTTTTTTTTCTACCTGGTTTTACTTGATTATATTTTAATTTACTTCAAAATAAAAACTCAGACTTTTCAGCAGCTCCCAAACTATTAAAAAATACTTACATTTTTCAGTCCTGTTTAAAAATGTAGTAAAGTACAGATACTGCTCTCAGATGTAGTGAAGTAAAAGTAAAAAATATCCACTTTAAACTGACTTATGTGCAGTACTTTACCTCTTGTACTTGGCTGCGCCCCTCTCCTCTCGGGCCCGTCCCGTCTCACGCCTCAGTCCGGTTCTGGCGTTCACTGAGGCGACATAAACCATCACATTTTCAGATTTTTTCCTTCTTAAACCTCACAGAAGTTGTATATTTCCTCTGCACTTGTTGATTTGTGTCTTGTTTGTCCCCAGTGCAGGGGCCTGTGTCTCATGTGGGCTGGTGCAGCTGCAGTGCCCCCTAGTGTCAGAGGGCTGGACCAGCACACAGTCTGCAGAGAGGCTGTGATAAATGAAAGAAAATGATCCGAAAATGTAAAGTTTTCACAACCTTTTTTTCTAATCTATGTTCTAATGTTGTTTCCTCGTCACAAACAGACCTGGAGTTGTGTTTTTTTGTTACATTCACTCATGTTTAACACAGAAACCCTGTATATTTAGGCTGAGTTCTTCTCTCAAACAGAAAACGCTCTGTTCCACCTTGTGATGTCATCATGTGGTAATACAGGAAGTGCTTCAGCAAGTGTTTTTAAACCCCACACACCTTCACTGGAATCATTTAGATAATTAAAATTCAACCTTGGAATTGCCTATCTCTCCTGAACTAGAAGCAAAAGATAGCTGTTAACTTGAAAACTACCACTTGATGACATCACAAGGTGGAACAGAGCGTTTTTGAGGAGGTAACGTCATTATATCGTGACTTAAAGCTCACAAGAGTCAATTTTGTGTAATATAGAACCTTCAGAGGACCTTTATGCCACCTGCTTGTGTCATTGGAGAGGTTTCTTTGCCTGGAATGTTTCAGAATATGGCATTAAACGTTTCTATTCCCAGAGCAAAGCCGGTGATGCCACTGAGCCAAGTTACAGGTCAGATCTGTGGAGAGGAGAGCTTGCTTCACAGTAAGAATGAATGTTTCTCAAGGTATTTTTGATCTGTACTCGAGATAGATGGATATGTTGCACGTCTCAATGGAGATTGTGTTGCTTTTATTGAAATAATCCACAGTATGGCATTAAACTTCCCCAACTCCACGGAGACCAGGCCAAGTTACAGGTCTCATCTGTGGAAAGGCGATAACGAAATGCTCTCGAAGTGTTTTGGAGACTTTGAAACAGCTGTAACTGAATAAATGTCAGTTGATACATTTAATATCACCGTGTGGAACTTCCAGGCAAAGCGATAACATCTCCTCCAGGAAAAGTTCCGTAGTGCGTCTTTAAAGGCCATGTATCTGATTTTCTTCCATGTGTTTGAGCAAAAAGTGTCTCGCCCTAGTACAGATATATTGTTCAAGCCGCTCTTGAGGTTAAAATAAGTCTGCTGTTTGCCTGTTTCTGCATCGAATCAGGAAGCGTTTTATTTTCTGATAACCATGAAGTGTGTAGTTAGCATGCTAGTTGCTGTTATTAGCTTTACCGTCACTGACAAACTCCGCTCTGTTTTCTGAAAGCTGTGAAAAGTGCTTATAAACTCATCGTGGTGGATAATTAGGATGCTCAGAGTGCGTAAAAAGTGAGGAAAACCTTTGGATAACTGTTTTTCTGTTTTTCCTGTTTTAAAAATCAAATTTAAGTGTGTAGCTTTTTATTTTTATTGCAGAGAGAGTATTTGAAGCGTGTGTCTTTAATAACGCTCTGTGGTTGAAGCAGTGGCCAGGTCCCGTCTTTCATGTTCGACCACATTAAATACAGAATCGTGCACTTCCTGGTTGCGTGGCGGTCCTCTCTTCTGATTGGCCGGTGCAGTTTTCCCTCCAGGTAAAGGTGTTGTTTGTTCAGGTGCCATGTCCACAGACAGCAGCAGACCGGACTGCCTTAAGCTAACTCACATTTATTATCATCGAGTCATTATCAAACAGCCACATGTCGCTCACCTTCACCAGAAAAGCTCCATGATGCAGCTTTAAAGACTGACATTTGTCTTTATGAGAGCAAAGACTCCCGTACTACTCACTCCAGACTTCAGCATCATGGTCGTCAGCGCTCAAGAAGGTTCAGCGCTCGATCTCCTGGGTTGAAACTTTCTCCCTGCATCTGCCAACAAACTCAAAAACAAAGATTAAAGCCGCAGTACGCAACTTAAAAGTCATTTATTGTATTACGTTTTCATTTTGGTTGCCTTTACTGCACTGAAAAAGCTATAAAAACATGTGTCCTTGCTTTTAGTGGGCTTGCATCTCCACAGATCTGACTCTTACCTGGTCAAAAAACACGAAACAGGTCAAGTCCTCCTGACCAAGACGAGCTCAAGACGTGGAGATGTGTCCCACTGAGACCCTGGAGCATGTCAAAACCAGACGTAGAGAGACTTATCCTGCATTTGTCTCCAGGAGGTTAGACGACTGTAACGTCTCACTGGCCTCTGCAAACGAGCCTTAAGACAGAACAGTACATCCAGATAGAAAACTGCTGCTCAGGTCTGACTAGAACCAGGAAGTACTTCACACATGTGTCCTGTGTCTCTGGCTCCTGTGGCTCAGAGACTTTAAAGCAGCTCAGTGTGAACAAGTCTCTCCATGAACCAAAGAACATCTCCCACATGTTAGAGCCACAAGAACCATCTCACACTCTGAGGACTAAACCAGGACTAAAGGAGGACTGAACCAGGACTAAACCAGGACTAAAGCAGGACTAAACCAGGACTAAACCAGGACTAAACCAGGACTGAACCAGGACTAAACCAGGACTGAACCAGGACTGAACCAGGACTAAACCAGGACTAAACCAGGACTAAACCAGGACTAAACCAGGACTAAACCAGGACTGAACCAGGACTAAACCAGGGCTAAACCAGGACTGAACCTGGTGAATCAGTGTTTCATTTTTCTGCAGTTAAAACCTGTCTCACTTCCTGAAGTTGTGACACAGTCTCGACTTTGACGATGTTTAAATCCAGGCTCAGTTCTGTTTAGCTGCTGTGACTCAAAGTTTTTTATTCTGCCTTTTCTCTCTTTATGTTACTTTTATGATGATTATTTGTGATTATTTATGTTTTCATTTGTGTGATTTTAATGTCTTTTTTATTCTGTAAAACACTTTGAATCACTTTGTGTATGAATCGTTCACACATTCGACATGAACATCGTTGGCTGATTGCTGGTTGCAGGTTGCCGGTGCGATTCCAGCTCCCACAGATGAACGCCGTTGGTGTGTCCTTGGGCAAGACACTTAACCTTCCTCACCCCTCGTCTCTTTGTACTCTGGTGTATGAATGTGTGAGCGAACTGTGAGCGGCTCCTTGATGGAAACCACTTCGAAGGTGGAAAAGCGCGATATAAGAACTTGACCATTCACCATCGAACAAAGGAGCAGAGGTCGTCGGACGCATCCCCAAATCCGAGCCCGGACCTCGGTCAGGAGTACCTACAGCAGCAGTAGTACCTCGCTGAAGGATCCCCCTGTGAATCCTCCACACTGACCACACACACAATACGCCGAAGTCCCTCACGTCCCAATCGCATCTGCGGAGTTTGGGTTGTTTCGTTGGCATTGTAAAGCGAACCCGAATCAAAGCGTGGCCCGAAATCACTTGACATTTGGTCCGTGTTAAATTATCCATGACTGAGTAGTGGCCGGGCCGCTGAGAGCCCGCTGTCTGCATGTGTGTCCCTCTCCTAATGAAGCTAAAATACCCTTAAACGGCTTAGCGGCTAGTTCAGGTTTCGGCGGTGTAAGGCTATCCACAACGAGTGTAGTGATGCAGGGGAGATGAGGCTGTACTGTATAAGGCGAGTGTGTACGTGAGTGTGTGAGTGTGTGTATGAGTGTGTGAGTGTGTGTGTGTGTGTGTGTGTGTGTGTGGGGGGGGGGGGGGGTGCTCTTCATATTAAAGGATCATTACGACTAAACAAGAGCTCTCTGTTCACAGCGGGATTACCACCGCTTATGGGGCCAGGACAGAGGAAGAGAGGAGCGGTGGAGGTGGAGGTGGAGGTGGAGGCTGTGATGGACCAAAAGAATACACACACACACACACACACACACACATATATATATTTATACAGGGTTTGGGTCGAAAATATCTATATCTATAAAACGCAATGGGAGATTCACTGTTTTTGCAATAAATTACCACATTTTTGAGCTTTCTTTGAGCAACAGTAGCTCAGCCCGAAGAGCGTTTGTCGACTGATTGGAGCGTTGTTCGAATCTCAACATGAACATCATCGGTAGAGCGGTCATTCGGTTTAAATGTACCAGGATTGTGACGTCAAAGGTGGAAATCCAGAGGTCTCCTGCTCTGTCGGTGAATCATCTCCAGTGTTGTGTCTAACAGTCGTCCCTCGTTATATCACGGTTCATCTTTCGTCGCTGTTTCGTGGATGTTTTTAGTGCAATTTTGCTGCTTTTTGTACAGAGTATGAACGGCATTGTGTTCTTCATCCTGATTGGCTAAGGGACTGTAGACCATTGTGTTCTTCATCCTGATTGGCTAAGGGACTGTGGACCATTGTCATCATTCCAAAGTCTTATTCCTAAAACAGACACATCTTTGCTTCACATTATTTCTTATTTTACTGGAATCAAACCGAAGCAAACCTCTTAAATTATAATAACTACATCGTTTAAAGAAGGGCTGAATTCCTACAGGAACGTCCTTAATCACAACACAAAACAGAATTGTCAAAACCTTTAGCTTAACTATGTCCGTAAATTTTAATATGTTTGATTTTATAAATAATTCATTAGTCAGATCACGGAATCCTGCTTTATTAATGATTCTTATTGCCCTTTTCTGCAGATTAATTATAGGATCTACATATGTTTTACAGGCATTTCCCCAGATTTCCGAACAGTAAGAAAACATCTGGATTTTTATTTCTCAAACACTTGTGTTCATGTTTTAGCCTGAAAACAGGTCGTGATCTTTGGTTTCATTCTATAAAACTGTACTTATTTGTTTAAAATCTACAAAGGTTTGAAGTTTGTGTTTAAACGAGAGAGAAATGTGAGAAAATGTTAATGTCTGTGTGAGAAAAGTGTATAAAGTGTGTGGTGAGGAGTTTTACAGACAAGAAACATGTAGTATAAATGTAAAAAATAAAGCTGATACTTCGTAGATTTCGCCGATTGGGGGTTATTTTTAGAACGTAACTCCCGTGATAAACGAGGGAACACTGTCTTTTGGTTAGTGAAAAAACTACAGTTGGGATTATGTCGTGCAGTTTAAGACCTGGTTTAGCTCCGGTGGTACTGGAGTGTTTGTCCACTGATTCAAAGGTTGGCGGTGCGATTCCACTCCCACACATGAATCCTACTGTTGTGTCCTTGAGCAAGACACTTAACCCACCTCGCCCCAGCATCTGCGTACACTGGTGTAAGAATGTGTGTGTGTAAAATCCGTCACCATGTTACCATATTAATCAGATGTCTTAAAGCCCTTTGACCTGATCACGTCTTTGGGATTGACGAATGGCACTTTCTGAAGCAGTTGGGAAGAAATAATCTCTCTTTCGTTTATTTATGTCGACAGAGGAGATGTTGAAGTTTACGCCAGTTTTTGTTTCATGTGGATAGACCCAGTAATGACAGAGATATTAACCATAAACCAGGTCGACACATCTGAAATCTGACAAACACAGACTCCTGACCCGACTCCAGCTCAGTTTAAAGTGATTCTTCAGTGATGTGAATGCAGCCTGTGACACTACTGCACACGTTCATACAGGTACTTTATCATTATTCATGTTCACCTGTCACTACTTAAACTGTGTCTTTCTGGTTGAGGGTTCGACACCTGCTTGTCTCCACACTGCGGCATTAAACACATTTATCTCCATGGAGACAAGCAGCAGCCGTGGAAGAAGTACTACATTTGTCACTAAAGTAAAAGTACAGATACTAGAGCAAAAAATACTCAAGTAAAAGTATCACATGAAAAAATCAGCTTAAGTAAAAGTATTAAAGTACCTGTTCAAAAATGTACTTAAGGACTAAAAAGTAAAAGTATTTCATGCAGATTTTGAGATTAATAAAGCTTCAAATGGAGTGATTTTCACACAGATTTGGGCTGAATTTTGTGCATCAGAAATTTTTTTCCCAGCTGTTTTTATTTGTATATTTTTGTTTGCTCAGGCTGTGAATGTGTGAAGAGAAGCAGGTCTCAAATAATAAAAATACTTTTAATACTTTACGTCAAAATGTATTTCAGTGAAGTACAGATACTTGCTCTCAAATGTAGTGAAATAAAAAAATAATTTAAAAAGAAGAAAAAAAGCAAACAAACAAAACAGTGTCACTAGGCCAAGATGCAGGTCAGATCTGTGGAGAGGCGAGTCTGCTTACAATAAGAATGTATGCTTTTTAAAATTATTTATTATTTATTTTATTTTATAATTTTTTTAAATTATTATTTAATTTTATTTTTTAAGTTTTTTGAGTTAGTTTAGTTTTTATTATTTTGTTATTTTAGTTAGTTGTTGGTTGTTGTTTTTTTTGTTGTTGTTTTTTTAAATAAATTATATTACTCAATAAAAATCCACGATATTTTTTTCTTTTATTTATTTCTTTTTTTAGTTAGTTTAGTTTTTAGTATTTATTTTTTTTAGTTAGTTTTTAGATTTATTTATTTATTTATTTTATTTTTATTTTTTTATTATTATTATTATTTTTTTTTTTTTCAATAAATCATATTACTCAATAAAAAAATCCAGTTTGGAGCCCACACCATCATAACCTTGAGTAAAGTGAAACATCATTTTTAAAGACAAACTGACATAATAAACCAGATAGTTCTCTGCATTTGACCCATTTGACCCTCCGTACAACAGCAAAAGGTCAAAATGGGTCCGCTGGGTGCTGACCACAAGCCACAAAGTAATCCTATTGCACTGTTAGCATGCTAGTTGTTGTTAGCTTTACCACAACAGCAAAACGTCACTCTGATCTGTGGAAGTTGGGGAAAGTGCTTTTAAACTCATCATGGTGAATCATTAGGATGTTCAAATGCATTTTCATGTCCATCCAGATGTGGAAAGAGAAAAAATAGAAATAAAATATACATAAAATGACTTTAACAATCAAACTTGCAAAAATATCCTCTATTAAAAATCACTATGAGGCAAAACGTGAACCTCCAGGAGCGAACGAACAAAACGTTTTTACGACCTGGGTCTGTTCCATAGCGTAACATTATTCCATCAGCACAAATCACTGCAAATCAACTTGTCAGAAAAACATTTAGCGCTAAACTTTGCTCGCTACGGCAACCACTTAGCCCCGGCTCTATCTCGCATTTAAAAAGAGCTAATCTACCTCACGATATCCAGCCGCTAGCCCTCCCTCTGAGACAAAACCCTGGGTCCCGGTAGAAAATTAGCGCATTTAGCTGTCAGCGCCCGGTTCGCTTTACAATCGCCCAGTCCCGCTCCCACTTCTACCCCCTCCAGAGGGCCTGATCTCTGGGACAGGTAAGCCGATACGCCCCCCTAGCTCCTGGATCAACCCGGCAAAGGTGTAAATGCCGATAAATGGACTCAAGTGTCGTGGTTGGTTGGCTGGTTGCTTTTAGACTTCTATAGACGCGGGTTAGAATGCCTCTCTGCCTTTGTGCCTTCGAGCCAGACGGTGGAGGGGAGATGAGGAGATGCCGGAGGAGTTTTTGTAAGGTTTGCTTTTAGAACGTTAGATAAAAATGTGAAAAAGAAGCGGTAAAGTAAGCCCGATCAGTTAAGTCGGAGGTCATCTGCGGAAAGCCCGAGACAATTCCAAGTACAAACTGGGGACAAGGCGCAGAGATGAGAGATAACGACGCTTAAAGAAAAACTGTTTGCTAACGCTAGCTAGCTTGTGGCTGTAATGCTACCGGAGAGGGACTTGTTTACCAGCACGAATCGGCTCACCTGTTGCAGTTCCAGCCGAGCCAATTCTTTATCGTTTTATGGGATTAAAGTCTAACCTCAGGAACAGAGCTTCAGACAGAGCAGTGCCTCCGGTTAGCGTCACCTGCAGGGAATGCCGTTGACATCAAAGTATCAATGTTCGTTTTATAATTATTATCTGAACTGTTTGACTTGTGACAGTGGTTGCAAAGCCTGTCACAAACATGTCATTTCGCAAAGCCCCGCCCACTTTTATGAACCTTTTAACGACTTCATAAAAACAGTTCACCGGCGCTGGAGGTGTTTACGCGTCGCCGTGGTAACCGGGTCTTCACACCTCAGGTTCCTGTCTGCTCCGGCCGTAAACGTGGGACTCGTCTAACCTCCACCTCGGTTTAGTGGAGCGCGGTTAAAACGACGTGTTATTATGTCGTTTGTTTTATAGATGATTTTATGCCTTTTTCCTAAAGCTGCACTCTGTAACTTTTCTGGTTTCTCTGCTCGTCTCCAGGGAGGTGCTGTGTCTTTGCCTGCAATGTTCCATAGTACGGCATTGAACGTGTTATAGTCACTCAATTACAGACCTGAACATGATTTTCTTTTCTTGCTGTTTCCAGATCTGACGTGTAACTTTGTGTAATTTTGTTATTTGCTTTGAGATAAATTTAACTTTTTTTTTACATAAATAATACCTGAAATCTACGAGCGTAAATTTCGGACGATAGAGCGCACCTGAAAATAAACCGCACCAGCAAAATGTTCTGTTTCATATTTTTATTGAACAAATATTATACTGTCATTTAGACAATAAATGCATACACACCTTTTCATTTTTATTTAACAAGTACTAAAACTTAAAAAATGAATTAATAATGCAAATACAAGTAATACAAATAATAATAATAACAACAATAATACTAATAATAATGCAAATAATAATACTAATAATACTAAAAAATATATATATACATATAGTAACACAAAAAATAAATTAATAAATCTTGAGTGAATAAAAGAAGAGCATCACACAATAAAAAATAAAAATACTATATAAATCATTAATCAAATATTAATGATGACAGTTTCAAAAAAGTCAATAAATTGTTGCCACTTTCTATAAAATTTGTTTACAAAACCCTTCTTGGAATATCTAATCTTCTCCACTTTCAAAAAGAACATAACCTCATTAATCCCGTGAGCGCTGGGTGGAGATTTTTTTTTATTTTATTAGAAAATACATTTTGTACATTTATAGGCCGCACTTGAATATAAGCCTCATGTTACAAATATGTTGTACCATGAGATATTTACTCAGAAAGACGCTACATAGAGGTTTTTTGAGATTTAATTTAAGACACATTTTTTTCAAACTGTGCCTGAAAGTTCATTAATGTCAAACTTTCGTGCAGTGGCTCTATTTCCTTCTTTGTTGCCAGATCCATTGCCTTTATCTTAAAAGCTGCATCATTTACATTTCTTGGTGTGTTTTACATGACGAGGCTGTGGCATGATGCGCAAAAATGACAAAAATCAAAACTCGTGTATTCTTCAGTGCATAATCTTTCCCCGCCTCTGCCTCACCTTTGCGCTTACAGCTAGAGAGCGCTCCCTGGTGGCCGTTAATCAGTAAAACTCTATAAATCAGCTGCACCGTTGTATAAGCCGCAGGGTTCAAATCGTGGGCAAAAAGTAGCGGCTTATCGTCCGAAATTTACGGTAATTCAATAATAATGGACAAATGTGAGTGGGCTTGCATCTCCATAAACCTGACTCGTATTTGGCGGCGGGCCTCTTCCTGTTTGTTTCCATGGAAATGTCGTTTCAAAGGCGACAATCTTCCAAACTAAGGCGTCTTATAATGTTAGAAAAGTCCTTTTAGGGAGTCAGCTCTGCGTGTGGGAGCTTAAATGTGCCTTTTTGACATAATATTTGAGTAATTTTAAATGTGTAAATGTGCAGTGTGATGTTTTTAAAGGAAATAGTGGAAAACTGCAGGTTTGATTGTAAATTAAAGGACACTTGATGCATTTTAATAGTGTGTAATCTGCCCGGCGACTGCAGATGGAAACGAGCTTTAGCTAAATCTAGTGTAAATAATGTGTTTGTGCATGGATGTTAAAATAAACCAATAAACTTACTAAAAAATATCGTGGAGAATGGTCCAAAGTTTGGTTTTATGTATGTTTCTATTTCCCTGGAATCGTGCAGGTGACGTGCCAACGCCAGAAAGTTACAGATTGCAGCTTTAGCGTTGATTTTTCCAGTGTTTTTCAGACCAGGCTCTGCGCTCCTATACAGCCAGTATATTAAAGAGACATTTTTCCTCTCATTCTCTGTGAGTTCACGTGTCTGATGATAAACCATTTACGCTCCAAGGACACCCCTCCTCCCCCGCTCTCCTCTTCCTCCTCCTCTTCATCCTCGCATCCATCCAGCGAAATTACACACTCCACTCACAATACTCTGCCTCCGCGACCCTCCGCCCACATCTGCCACTCTTTACCCCCAGACAATAAACAATTCTGGCTTCAAATCTCATTTTTCGGACAAAGTCTTGACAATAAAACGAAATAAATTACAAGCGAAGACACGAAAGAAAAAGTTTATACGTTTTTTTTTTTCTTTCTTTCTGCTCGTTCAAGGCGAGATTGGTCTCCAGAGCCGAGCCATTATCTCAAGTACGAAGTTAATTAAAGCGGTTGAAATCTATGGGGAATTTTCCGATGGACTGACGGACATGACACCACTTCACAAGAGGAGATTAGCGCACAGACAAAACCGGCAAACCTAGCTAGCTACAACCCCCTCCTCCAGGATTAGCTCGCTATTCTTTGTAACTTCGTTGGCCTATCCGTCTTCATCCCGTGTCCCAAATGAGATACAAAAACGGGGCTCGTCTTCAAAGCTCGCCCCCCTCTTCCCTGGATCACTTTGGGTAATTCCTCCAAATCGTTAGCAACTTTAGCGAAACTTCAATTTGAGCAATTACATACGCAATCAATTATGAAATGCGTTGTCATGACGTTCCCTTGATGCGGCGGAATAAAGAGGCGCTAATAGAGGATCGGCGGAGTAGCGTTATATCGACACGAGCAGTCCGCTGGGAGAGAGAAAGAGAAAGTACGGAGAGCAAAGAGGGACAAAAGAGGAGCATACGATCAATTGGGCGAAACAAAAGATGGAGGATGAGGAGAGTTACGAGTCCAGTGGAATTATGTATTAAACGAGGGACAAAACATATGTACTGCATGTTATAAAAGGCAAAAGTCTTTATTGTAATGGTCAAATCTCGTTCCTAAAACTCAATTTAATTAGCAGATGAATCAAAACAATGGGAAGTTTTATAATTTTCTGGCTGGAATATTTTAAATAAGTTTTCAAAGTAGCAACGATTTATAAAATATTCAGATTTTTAGCTTAGAACGGCTAACACACTTTCGTACAGCTTTTGTAACTTCAGAAACCATGGAAATAGAAATTTAAACCACACTATGGAACATTCTGGGTCGGGTTTTATGTCATACTGTGGAAGAGTGAAACGTTTCCGTGGGAACAAGCTGTAAAAGACTCTTCTCCAGGCCAAGAGTCAGGTTTGTGGAGATGCAAGCCCGCTCTTATTTGTGACGCATGTTTCTCTGTTTTCAGTGCAATAAAAAAATCCATATTTTTGCTGAAAAAGTTGCATGGTGGAGCTTTAACTTCCGCAGGTACAGTAAGTGAGGTGCAATGAATGAATAAACAGAAAAAAAGAGAATAGTTGATTCTTTTTTTTCAAGGACTGAGACTAGATTCTTCATATAATTTCAGTTAAGTACAAGGCTGTGGGAGGAGATAGGGGGAAGGTGAAAACAGACATTTTTGGAGCATTCAAGCTTTAAATTTCAGATAATATAAAGATTTTTTAGACTGTAAATATAAATGGACATAGCTAACCTGCTAGCCGCTGCATTCCAAACATGGTACGTTTACAGCTCCATCAACTTTGGCTCCAATTCACTTTCTATTGAAAAACTCCTCTGTCAATTTGGTCTTAAAATGTTCGTATTAACCGGCTCTACATGATCCTGGTGTTTTAATTTCGCTAATTTCTCTGTAACTTAAGATATGACCATTAATAACAGACAAATTAGGCGCCTTCTTCCCCCGAGGTCGCTCCTGCTAGCGTTAGCAACAGGTCTGATTGACAGCGTTGCTAAGCGCCCGCTCCCTCCTTCACCAGTGGTCCGGCCAGAAACTTGAACTTCACTTTGAACAGCCTCGCTCCAGATTGGATCTTTGTTTGCTCCAAATATGAAACTTGGCTCCAAATTAGCCGCTATAACCGCTAGCCTCAACGAGCTTCATTTGACTGGGTGACGTCACACTCACTCAGGCCACTTCTTGCGTACTTTACAGTTTATGCATTTACCTCTAATGGGACGGCCACACTCAAGTTTACCTGTTGTGTGATTGCTGAGTCACTTCTCACCTGAATGCGCCCGTGGTAACCTGAGCCGTCTGTTTGGATATCACCTTTCCCTGTGTGCGTGTGTGTTAGCTGTGTGCGCGCATGCTAGCTCTGCGTGCCCCGCGTGAGGGCCACTAAACTCAGTCTTTAACCTTTAGGCCCAGGTTCAACGTCTAATGAGCTTTCCATGGTCTCCGCTCCAAGTCGAAATCCAACCGCCGGCCGAAACGCAACCCTCCGACAAGCCGTGCACACGACAAACGGGATTAGGGTTACATTTGTACCAGCGCTCGCTATGTACCCGCAGTCACTCACGATGTTTACATGACACGAGAGAAATCTGCAAACAGCTGCTGTAAAATGCAAACGGTTTTATAGCAGGGGGAGGAGGGTCGTATATGCTGTGGGCTCTTAATCAGCTCGAGTGATTAAGAGTAAGAATATTCCAAAGCTAAACCTGGTCTAAAACTGGACTACAACACTGCGGCGAATTAAAGGAGCGGGGTACGCCACCTGCTTGTTTCCATGGCGACGTTATTGCTTTGGCTGGAATTCAAATGAACCATGAGATCAGATAAGTAGCTCAGTGTTTGACTATCGATCTGAGTTAGTTATCTGAAGGTTCGAATCCCTCTCTCAACCAATCATGTTTATGTTGAGAGCGGGATTCGAACCGCCAAACTTCAGATCAATGTTCAATACACTGAGCTACTTATCTGAAGGTCGGTGGTTCGAATCCCGCTCCCAACATAAACATCATTGGTGGGGAGCGAGATTCGAACCGCCAACCAATGATGTTTATTTTGAGAGCGGGATTTGAACCGCCAACCTTCAGATCAATGGTCAAACCCTGAGCTACTTATTTTAAGGTTGGCGGTTCAAATCCCGCTCTCGACAGAAACATCATTGGTTGAGAGCAGGATTCGAACTGACAAACTTCAGATCAATGTTCAATACACTGAGCTACTTATTTGAAGGTTGGCGGTTCGAATCCCGTTCTCAACATAAACATTTTTGGTTGAGACAGGATTTGGACCGACAACCAATGATGTTGAGAGAGAGCGGGATTTGAACCGCCAACCTTCAGATCAATGTTCAATACACTGAGCTACTTATCTGAAGGTCGGTGGTTCGAATCCCGCTCTCAACATAAACATCATTGGTGGGGAGCGAGATTCGAACCGCCAACCAATGATGTTTATTTTGAGAGCGGGATTCGAACCGCCAACCTTCAGATCAATGGTCAAACACTGAGCTACTTATCTGAAGGTTGGTGGTTCGAATCCCGCTCCCAACATAAACATTATTGGTGGGGAGCGACATTAGAACCGCCAACCTTCAGATCAATGGTCAAACCCTGAGCTACTTATTTGAAGGTTGGCGGTTCAAATCCCGCTCTCGACAGAAACATCATTGGTTGAGAGCAGGATTCGAACTGACAAACTTCAGATCAATGTTCAATACACTGAGCTACTTATCTGAAGGTTGGCAGTTCGAATCCCGTTCTCAACATAAACATTTTTGGTTGAGAGCAGGATTTGAACCGCCAACCAATGATGTTGAGAGAGCGGGATTTGAACCGCCAACCTTCAGATCAATGGTCAAACACTGAGCTACTTATCTGAAGGTTGGCGGTTCGAATCCCGCTCTCGACATAAACATCATTGGTTGTGTGGTCTGTTCCACTGACCCACAGGTTGGCGGTGCGATTCTAGCTCATATAGATGAATACTGTTGTTGTGTCCTTGGGCAAGACACTTAACCCACCTCGCCCCCAGTGTGAATGGGTGAGTTGTTCCTTGACGTAGAGCTCTTTGAGAGCCTTGAAAGTGCAAAAGTGGCACATCACTCTAGCGAGATGCAGATTTTTTAGATTACGAAAATAAAAATGTGAACCGGTCGCAGTGAGAATGGGGATTAATGAGCAATATGGCATCTTGAAAATAAGCCATTAAAGATTCCTCAAACATCACTCCAAAGACAACTCCAGAGGGTCAATGAGAAGGAAACAACTCTAACATGTTTAAAAGCTCTGAAAAGTGGATTTTACATCATAGGTCTGCTTTAAAGTTCAGTGTGAGACGACAGTGTTCATGCGTCTGCTGTTGATCTGTCAATTATTAAATGAACCAAACTCAAACCTGCAGATCAGAGCAGCCGTCGTTCAGAGCTGCTTCCTGCTGTGGATGAATTAAAGATGAGGATTAAAACACCACTCAGGTTAAGAGGAGAGAGTCACAACACAAACAAACTGAATCCCAACACAACGAAAAGCTCTTTAAAGAGTCCGACATCACGCAAAACTGACTCTTGTGAGATTTAAGTCATGTTATAATGTTGTTACCTCCTCAAAAACAGACCTGGAGTCGTGTTTTGTTTCATTGAGCAACACTTTATTATTATCTGTCTGCATCACCAAAGCTCAAAAAGCTCTGTTCCACCTTGTGATGTCAAGTGGTAATGCAGGAAGTGCTCCACTGTGTTTTTAAAGTCCATACACCTTTCCGTCAGAGAGAAGATCTCAGCCTAATATATGCAAAAAAAAAAAAAATATGCAGAGTGTGTGTTAAAGCAAAGCATTCTGGGATTTGTAGTATTAGTGGTGCATGCGCCATACGGTGACTCTTGACTCTTCTTTAGACTCTGCGTTAGACTCTTCTCTAGACTCTTTTTAGACTCTTCTTTAGACTCTTCCGTAGACTCTGCTTTAGACTCTTCTTTAGACTCTGCTTTAGACTCTTCTTTAGATTTTTTTTAGACTCTGCATTAGACTCTTCTTTAGACCCTTCCTTAAAGTCCACTTTAGATTCTTCTTTAGACTCTGCATTAAACTCTGCTTTAGACTCTTCTTTAGATTCTTCTTTAGACTCTTCTTTAGATTCTTCTTTAGACTCTTCTTTAGATTCTTCTTTAGACTCTTCTTTAGATTCTTCGTTAGACTCTGCTTTAGACTCTGCTTTAGACTCTTCTGTAGACTCTGCTTTAGACTTTTCTTTACACTCTGCGTTAGACTCTTCTGTAGACTCTTCTTTACACACCACTTTAGACTCTGTTTTATTCTCTTCTTTAGACTCTTCTTTAGATTCTTCTTTAGACTCTTCTTTAGATTCTTCTTTAGATTCTTCTTTAGACTCTTCTTTAGATTCTTCTTTAGATTCTTCTTTAGACTCTGCCCGACTGTACAATAAACACTGAAATATTCCCGTGCCTCTGCGTCTGCTCTTCATACAACAGAACAGAAACCGACAGTATCATAGCAACAGAAGAACCGCAGCAGGTCGTTGGCTCTGGCCTCTCTACCAACGATGTTCATGACGAGAGCGGGATTCGAACCACCAACCTTTAAATCAACGGACAAACACTCCACCAACTGCACTATCGCTGTGTTCTTACTGCATACTTGGCCTTGCGGTGTGACTTCATGGTGATATATAGGTTTAATGCTGCACTGTGGAACATTCTAGAAGGAGATGATGCACCAACCACCCAAAAAGTTACATATTGGAGCTTTAAAATCACCTCACAGAGTTTATACAAAGCTTCCGTCCTCTAAACTCTCTGCATACCTCCACTCTTCACATAACCGACTGCACCTGCTCCGCTCCTCGCTCTTTACACCCGTCTAAACCCGCTCCCCGTCGTCCCCGCATCCACGCGTCACAACACCCGTCTTTTTACCCGCAAAAAAGACCAATTCTGTAAATTAAAATGCTTAAATGACAGTCAATCAGGCTTGTAATTCCGACTGGCATAATTAGAGGCTGGGAAAACTAATTACAACGGAGAAACTAACTCCCCTCTCGCTCCCGATCCTCCCGCTACTACGGCAACCCTCATCACGGAGATCAGGTGACAGCCATCAAAACGTGGTGGAGCGCGCCACCAGGCCACCGATGGGAGGATGAAAAAAAATATCGCAGCAGCAGCAGAGTAATCAAGGAAGACAACAAGGCTATGTATTTATCAAACTGAGCCCACACCTGTACAAGGAAACAGGTCCAACAAGTGGGACGCTCCGAACACAATCTCCAAACTACTCAAGACGCGCGGAGTTGCTCTCAGACGCCTGATTACGGCTGGGAAAAGGCGGTTTTCTCGGGAAAAAAATAAAGCGCTTTCTGATTATGCTTCAGTTTTAGCCAGATACTAATTAGTGATGGCTATAATTATCTACAGCAACTTCACGAGAGTTTGAGCAGGGCCACGGGAGACAAAGGGAGACACGAGCTCGGCGCCCGATGGACCGGGTCGGGTCGCTCCTTTTTGGGAGTTTCTGAGTTTGCATCGTCCGAGCGGAGAAGAAGTTGAATTGTCTGACTGTGAAAGTTGCCTAGACTTTAAAAACACTGAGGAGCTATGACGATAATGAAATAAAACTCAACTCCCAGGTTTGGTTTTGATGAGGATATAACTTTATAACGTTGTTAAAAGCTAAAAAAAAAAGTTAGTTTAACACAATATAAGATTTCTGTGGGGTATTAAAGAGGAGGTATTTACTTCTATGGGGTATTAAAGAGGAGGTATTTTACTTCTATGGGGTATTAAAGAGGAGTATTTACTTCTACATGGTATTAAAGAGGAGGTATTTACTTCTATGGGGTATTAAAGAGGAGGTATTTTACTTCTATGGGGTATTAAAGAGGAGTATTTACTTCTACATGGTATTAAAGAGGAGGTATTTACTTCTTTGGGGTATTAAAGATTCATGTATGACCCAAAAATGATTCAAATATAACCCAAACACGATGCATGTATGACCTGAAACATGATACATGTATGACCTGAAAAACGATAGATGTATGACCCAAAGAAGTTGCATGAATGACCTGAAAACGATGTATGTATGACGCGAAACGATACATTTATGACCTGAAAACGTTGCATATATGGCCTGAAAACGATGCATGTGTGACCCAAAAAAGGATTCATGTATGACCCAAAACCGATACATGTATGACCTGAAAAATGATGCATGTATGACTTGAAAACGATTCATGTATGACCCGAAAAGTGTTCAAAAGTCAAACATGTATTGTTCAAAAATGTCTGTTTAAACAATGAAAACACATTCAAATCCGCTGTTTGCTGCAACTTCTTCTGTTCTGCAGTTTTGACCAGGACCTCAGCAGTGGCTCAGTTGGTAGAGCGTTTGCCCACTGATCTGAAGGTGGTTCAAATCCCGCTCTGGACTTAAACATGGTTGTGTCCTTGGGCAAGACACTTAACCCTCCTCGCCCCCTGGTGACTGGGTGAGTGGTTCTTCAGGTAAAGCTCTTTAAAGCTTTGACCAGCTCTTGTCCTGTTTACTGAGCTACTTTACTGCAGATTTGTGCTTTACACCAAACAAAAAGTAAAATAATACCACTTAAAAACAGCATGTCCTCTGTCACAGTTAGCATCTGTGTTAAGTTACCGCCAATCCAGGTATGTTTACAGTAAACACCCCCCTCCTCTCTCTTTCTCTCTCCTCTCTCTCCATTCTTTCTTTCTCTCCCTCTCCCTCTCCTCTCTTTCTGTAACTGGATCCTAACAGTGTAGTTGAGGTAAACACTTGGACACATTAACCCCGTTCACACATCACCTGAGCAGTGCGCTTCACACACTCCACCCGGACAATGCTAATGCTAAATGCTAAACATGCTGCGCAACTCATGGTATGGTGAAAGATTATCCCAAAAAACGCAAGCTAGTTTTTATTAAGTCAGTATTAATTCATTTTTTGTCTTTACAATCATTCAGCTTTAATTTTCCAGGATTGTGACGTCATAGGTAAAAATCCGGAGATCTCCAGGGTTTGGCGGTGTTGTGTATATTTTGGCTAGTGCTGAAACTACAGTGGAGATTATGTAACGCACTTTAAAACCTGGTATAGTCCAAGATTAGACCTGGAATAGTCCAGTTGAAGACCTGGTTTAGATCTGGTGGTACAAAGGCTGGTGCTGGTGACGTAAACTTCATCGGTCGAGTGGTCAGACCCACTGGCCCACAGGTTGGTGGTGAGATAAATTGATTGTAGATTATAGATATAGAGTAAATCCTGCGTTCTAACTTGAGGACGTGTTTTGTTTGGGCTTAAATCTGAGAGCAGGTTCAGTTTCTGCTCATTTGACCCGGGTACATTTTCTGGGGCAGTGGTGTCTCTCATTCGTCACCTGTGTTGTGCCGGTTAACCCTCTCCTCTCCTGCAGGTGTACACAGGTATCAGCGAGTCTCTGCCTTTTAATATTATTGAAACATACTTAAAATCAAAACTCAAAGCATTTATCTCATCCAAAATTTTTACTTTGACTGTTAGACTGAGTAATGAGATAATACCAAATATAGATGTTTTTTTTTTTCTTTTCTTTTTTTTTTCTTCTTTTTTTTTTTTTTTTACAAAATTCTAGTATCTGAACATGTTTAGGCCCAGTTTTCAAAGGAGCAACTCTAATATTTCTTTAAGTACTTCACTGTGGAAAAGGTAAAACGATGATGTATCCATGGAAACAAGAAGGTGGCGCTCTGCAGCGAGTCAGTATCTAAGTCACAGATTTCAGCTTCATGTTATACGCAGCATTTGAAGGACTTTTATTCCATTCAAAAGCTATAATAGTTTGTTTTAAATAGTTAATCCCAGACGTTCTGGTCTGAAAACTATGGAAACAATCTGATAAGGAGAAAATTAGTATAAACCATCGAAAGAAAGTTGAATCTGTCATCTGGACAAAAGTTTTTATTCAATTCAATTCAATTCAATTTATTTTTGTAGAGCCCAAAATCACGACAGCAGTCGCCTCTTAGGGCTGAGTGATGAGTGAATACATTTTGCTGCTCATTCAAGAGGCTTCTTCAGTTCATATAAACCATCAGAAATCGCCTCTTTAGTGCAATAAATGTTAGATAAATGTTGAATGGGAGAGTTATGTTTAAAAGTCATGCTCTAATGTTGTTTCCTCCTCAAAAACAGACCAGAGTAACACTTTATTATTAGTCTGTAACATCTCCAAAGCTCAAAATGCTCTGTTCCACCTCGTGATGTCATGAAGTGGTAGTTTTCAAGTTAATATCTACTTTTTACCCTTTTGTTTGATAGAAATCGGCAATTTCAGGTGTGAAATGATCCAAATGAATCTAGTGAAGGTGTGTGGAGTTTAAAAACACAGTGGAGCACTTCCTGTATTACCACATGATGACATCACAAGGTGGAACAGAGTGTTTTCAGCTTCAGTTAAACATGCAGGGTTTGTGTGAACGAAACAAAAACTCCAGGTCTGTTTGTGCTGAGGAAACATTACAACATAGATCAGAAAAAAAGCGTAAAATGGGAAAAAATCAAGATTAAAAAAACACATTTCTCCCCAAATTTAACTAAAAAACATGTTCCCACTTTCCGTACACTTTTTAATCCCACGCACAGAGCCAGGATGAGCCAGACCCTCACATGTCGCTGCACCTCTCTCCTGCACCGGACCACGTAATGGAGGTGGGTGGAGAACCGGTCTCCACGGCGACCGCAGTCTCAATTTTCGCCAGCGGTCCATTCCCAACCTGTTACCAAATGATCCGAGCTTCAAAGCGCAGCCGGGGGGGGAGCAAATGTCACGAAACTCAATCCAAACCACCATCTCGGCAACACACTGCTAGCTAGCCGCGTGTTTGGGCTAGTTAGCATCATAATACCAACTTTATTTGCTCTATCGGCCAATCAGGCGCTCCTTTGTCATCAGCTCCCAGGTCCTCCGTGGAGAATCCGAGCTGGTTTTTGTGGGCTGAAGTTTTGAAGTAACTTTTTGCAGAGCGGCTGTGTGATTTTGATAGCTGCCCCTGGGTTGCACATAGCTTCAAAGTTTGTATTTTGGTTCGTGTTAAGTTGCGGCGGACGCTTGAAATGGGAAAGAGGACGAGGGAAACGGGAGCGACTGTCAGAAGTTTGAAGTTAGTGTCCAAAGAAATCCACTTCCAATTAAAGTGGAGGAGCAGAGGCATAAACATGAAAGTGAAAGTTGAGACGGGACCCGAAGTGTTTGATGAGTTTGTTTTGGATTGTTGGAGAAAAATGTAAAAATGTTGTGTAGTTTTTAGTGTTTTTTTCAAAACTTTGGACAAGATGGAAAAGGATTAAAGTGGCGTTGGTGTTAGCATCGTGCTGCTAACAGACGTCGCAGTCAGAAGTTTGGACACGCCCTCTTATTTCATGTTTTTTTCTTTATTTTTACAACTTTTACATTTTATAAACACGCAGAAGTCATCAAATATATGAAGTAAGATCTGAGGAATTAAGTAGTAAAGAAAAGAAAAATGTTAAATACCTCAAATACAAAGCAGAGGCTGTCTACTCTGAGGATTTCAATATAAACGTCTGTATTTTCTGGACTATAAATCGCTCCGGAGTATGAGTCAAAAAATGCATAATAATAAAGAAAAAAACACGGTTGTCAGGTTTAACGAAGATGTGAAATTATACACTCAGATGTGACTTATATTCCACGTACAGGGTGGCCCAAAAGACACTGACAGTTGAAAAAAAATCATAACTCTTTTGTTTCTAAATATTTGTCTTTTATTTTTTCAGAGCATTTAGTCCGACCCTTCCGACATTAATCTGAGCAAATACAGCACCGAGGAACGAACCCTCATTGTACAGTGGTACTTTGAGTCAAAGACAGGGGGCAGTATGTGATCTCCACAGATCTGACGAGTCCTGATTTCTTCCTGTGGGACTATCTTAAAGAAAATGTGTTTGTGAATAAACCTCAGACAATAAACGACTTAAAATGTAACATCGAGGATCAAATAAGAGCCATAAACCCGGAAATACTTTAAATGTTCTGTAAAGTTTGTTAGATCAGGCTGTTCAGAGACAAACCCAAAATGGTGGACACTTAAAAAACATTATATTTTTTTAAAATTAGGTAATTTTTACTTCCCCTAGTTTAAGTTGTGATAAGTTCAAGTGTAAGTGAATAATTATAACCGTATATATTGCCAAAAATCACAGAAGGTTCAGTTTATCTACTGCTAAAATTTGGTGAGTGTAACTTAAGAATTATAGGAGCTACTGAAGATTTAAAAGTGTCAGTGACTTTTGGCCAAACTAGGAAATGAACAAAAAGTGCTACTTATAGTTTGGAAAATATGGTATATATATTTTAAAAAGTTATAGTTAGTAGAGTTATTTCACTTTTTTCTTTACTACATAATTCCATATATGTTACTTCATATATCTGACATCTTCTGTGTGTATTTAAAATATAGAAAATAAAAAAAAAACTAAAATAAAGAATGAGAGGGCGGGTCCAAAGTTTTGACTGGTAGAGTTTATATCAGTACAATTAGTTTCTATCTCTATTGGAAATATAAAAATATTGAAAAGTGGCTGTACATTAACAAATCACCTCATTATAAAAATAAAACTACAAGAAATTACATCTGAAAAAATATATTTAAAGACCTCGTACCTAATTTTTTCCATGTATTTTCCATGTATCTTGTATAAACAGCTCTAGAGGTCGAAACAAGTCTGCTGTTTGCTGTCTGCATCAACTTAAAGTGTTTTTATTGTCCAATAGTCAAAAGTTAAGCACTGTTAGCATGCTAGCTGTTGTTACCATGGTTACAAAACCTCTTAAAGGTCCTATATTACACAAAACTGACAAAATTGTGAGGTTTATGTCGTGTTATAATGTTGTTACCTCCTCAAAAACACGCCTGGAGTTGTGTTTTGTTTCATTATTATTAGTTTCTTACATCTCCAAAGCTCAAAATGCTCCGTTCCACCTTGTGATGTCATGAAGTGGTAGTTTTCAAGTTTACAGCTACATTTTACCTTTAGTTCAGTAGTAGATTGGCAACTCCAGGGCTGAAATTATGATCCAAATGATTCTAGTGAAGCGGTAGGGGGCGTTTAAAAACACAGTGGAGCACTTCCTGTATTACCACATGATGACATCACGAGGTGGAACAGAGCGTTTCTAGTTTCAGAGAAGAACAAGAAAAAAATATGCAAGGTTTGAATGAAACAAAACACAACTCCAGGTCTGTTTGTGATGAGGAAACAACATTATATCAGAAAACAGAGTATATACAGACGCTTTAAAGTTGTGAAAAGCGCTTATAAACTCATCAAGGTGAATCATTAGGATGCTCCAACTGCATAAGGTAAGTGAGGGATAAATTTGGACCACTGCAAACGGTTTACAGTAAATAATTTATATCGACATGAGCAAATATCAGTTATAAAATATCAAATGTCGGCGGCGGCAGCAGTAGATCCCTGTGGGAGCAGCCCGGCCGTTACACTGCTTAATTATGAGTCAGTGGGCTCATATTTCTCGTTTTAAAGCAGGTCTTCTTTCTGTCATGATTCCTCTGTCTCCTGTTCTCAGCGTCCTGTCTGGCCCTCTCCTCCACGGGCCGGTATGTAACACCACTGTGGGGACTCAAACCTGCAGACGCTCCGTGTCGGGGCCGTTCAAGTCAGACTCACAGTGGACCTAAACTAAATATTTATTGAAAAATGACTGCACCTGATATATAATGTTTAATCTTTTTTATATGAAGTTTAGTTTTGCTGAAGTAACTCAAGCTTGATATTACAAATGTGTGAGAAATAAAAGACACTTAGTAGTATTTATTTCACAGTTAAATAAATCAAATGTATTATGTCGCTCTCTGTAGCCTTTCAAGATCCTTTTGAAGTTTTTTTTTTTTTTTTTTTTTTTTTTTTTTTTTTTACAACAAACAAAAAAACAAAACAAAAAATAATAAAAATTTCATTCACTGAAAATTCGACATTCAAATTATTCCTTGGAGTACAAAAAGTGCAGAGAAACATTTTATTTCAGCTGAATTCTTTACACTTTGCACTGATTTACTGCCATTGGTCTGACTACACTCCAGCGTACTAGCAAAGCATTCTGGGATTTGTAGTATTAGTGGTGCATGTGCTTTATACCGGCACACCAGCTCTAATGCACATTTGATATGATCTCACGCGGCCAAATATTATTACACCGCGGGCCAGATTTGGCCCCCGGGCCTGAGTTTGACATATGTGCTCTATGGGGACCTGCTTCATTTATAAGGCCCAAAATCATGATGTTTTATTATTAGATGACCAGTGTGGGTTAATCATGACTAATACTCTCATAGTACTTGTGTTTTATAAGTATTTGAACTTTTTTTTTTTTATCACAAAAACGGCGGCAGTATTAAATCTTTATATCAAAAAAGAATAAAAACGTGCACAGTTGTGAATTTGTTCTATTTAGAAACATCAGCTCTCACAGAACAGAGCAGAGGTTTGACAGGGACAGCAACTAGCATGCTAACGCACACTTCCTGACGATACAAAGCTTTAAAATTAGAAGAAGACAGCAGACAGAGGACTTATTTCGACCTCAGGAGCTGCAAATACAAGATATCTGCACTGGAGCTGGGCATGTTTTGCTCAAATACATCAAAAATCTGAAAATCACATTCATCAAAAACAGATTTAAAACAGATTTTAATGTCGTTTTGTTTCATTCAGCAACTTATTTTGTCTGTCTGCCTCTTCAGAGATCCAAAGTCGTGCTCACAGTTGTTTGAATTTTGAGTTTCAGCCCAGTTTAGATCTACTTTTGAAGTGGTGTTTTTAGTGTGAATCAAAAATCATAATGTTGTGTGGGTTGAGTACACTAATAGTACTTGTGTTTAGATCAGTATTTGAATATTCTGGACGTTTTGAGGACCTCCTTGAAATTAGCTGCTTCATCCCAGTGTCACATTTTAAAAATATTATGTCAAAAATGGATAAATCGTGTATACAGTGAGGAATATGTTCTATTTAAAATACTTCAGTTACATATTTGAAACTTTATCTGCTTAAAAATTTATTTACAAACTCACTGTGCATGAAATGACTCACAGGTGAAACATAGTGAAGTAAAAGTAATAAAGTACTGTACATAAGTATACATTTCAGGTATCTGTACTTTACTTAAGTACATTTTACAGTGGATACGTTTTACTTTTACTACATATGAGAGCAGTATCTGTACTTTCTACTGCACTACATTTTTGAGCAGGACTGAAAAGTAAAAGTATTTTTCTTATTTTTTGAAACCTGCTGAAGGTTTCATCATTTGAGCAAAACAAAAATATACAAATAAAAACAGCTAGAAAAAAAAATCAATAATAACTATCTCAAAATTCAGCCCAAATCTGTATCAAAGTCACTACATTTGGAGCTTTATAAGACTCAAAATATCCACAAAATACTTTCACTTTTTCTCTTTAAGTACATTTTTAAACAGATACTTTAATACTTTTACTTAAGTCAGTTTTTTCATGTGATACTTTTACTTTTACTTGAGTATTTTTTGGTATTTTTTTTTACTTAAGCAACAAAATTGAGTCTTTCTTCCACCACTAGTCGACTATTATTAAATTTAAGATTAGATATGTGAAGGTTTGGGTTTGTGTTATGTTTAAGGTTTGTGTTAAGGTTGGACAAGTTTTTACTCTGGTTAAAGTTAAAATCAGTCTCAGGAAATGAACGAAACGCAAAGAAATGTCCCCAAAACACACAGTAACCCAGCAGGTGTGTATCTGCGTGTGTGTGTAAATCTAGGCCAGAGCGAGAGCTGATATTCAGGGTTGTTTTTTCCTCACTTCGTCACATGGATCTGTCTGATAAACACTGTTCTTGTTCCTGGTTCAGAGCCTGGTGCCATCTCCCATCTGCTCCCCAGGCCCGGGACACTCTGAGCGGGTTGTTTTTCCTCCTCGCTCCCCTCTCTGTCTGTCTCTGGAGGTCTGATTCTCTGGGCGTGTGCAGACAGCTGGTCAATGCGCTCGGCTCCGGTTCTCCTCGAGCTCCGGTTCTCCTCATGCCCCAGTTCTCCTCAAACCCCGGTTCTCATCATGCTTCGGTTCTCCTCGAGCATCGGTTCTCCTCGTGCTCCTGTTCTCCTCGTGCTCCGGTTCTCCTTGTGCCCCGGTTCTCCTCGAGCTCCGGTTCTCCTCATGCTCCGGTTCACCTAGTGCTCCGGTTCACCTAGTGCTCCGGTTCACCTTGTGCTCTGGTTCTCCTCAAGCTCCGGTTTTCCTCGAGCTCCGGTTCTCTTTGTGCTCAGTTTCTCCTCGTGCTCAATTTCTCGTGCTCAGTTTCTCCTCGAGCTCAGGTCCTCTTCGTGCCCCGGTTCTCCTCGAGCTCCGGTTCTCCTCATGCTCAGGTTCTCATCGTGCTCAGGTTCTCCTCATGCCCCGGTTCTCCTCGTGCTCAGGTTCTCCTCGTGCTCAGGTCCTCCTCGTGCTCAGGTTCTCCCCGTGCTCAGGTTCTCCTCGTGCTCAGGTTCTCCTTGTGCTCAGGTCCTCCTCGTGCTCAGGTTCTCCCCGTGCTCAGGTTCTCCTCATGCTCAGGTTCTCCTCGTGCTCAGGTTCTCCTCATTCTCCTTCACAGTTTATCCACAGGTTTTTGTGAAGTTACAGATTGTTGCTTTATAAAAAACAGACTCACACTGTGTTAACGGCGCTGCACTTCGTTTTTATTACTTTTGTGAATATTGTTCATGTCTAGTTGCTGCTCTGGTTCTTTCTGTCCCTTGTATAAGTTTGTTTTGTGTGTAATTTCTATGAAAAAAAGAAAAAAAAAAAACACAGAAAGTGGATGATTATCGTATTTGTTCTAATAATGAACCTTGTATTTATACTTTTGAGTTTCTTTTACGATTTGCAGTGGGCCAGAGCTGTTCCTCACTTAATTTATGCACTTAGAGCATCCTAATTACTCACCATGATGAGTTTATAAGCGCTTTTCAACTCAAACAGAGCACAGGTTTACCGTGACGACAACTTGCATGCTAACACACGCTTCCTGATGATAAAGATGAAGCATTTATACCTCAAAAGTGAATATATCTGCACTGGGACAGGATTATTTAGTTCAAAAACGTGGGGAAAAAATCAGATATGTCTCTTTAAATCTACTTTTTCTCTCTTTAACCACATCATTTTTAAGTTTTGTTTTCATTCATCGACTTATTTTGTCCATGTTCCTGTTCAGAAATCCAAAGCCACAGCCAGGTGAGTCCTGAAGTCGTCCTGGTTTGGTTTTGTTCACGTCCAGGTTTAGTTCCAGGTTAAATCCCAGTTTTGATGTGGTGTTTTTAGTGTGAATCGACCTTTTAGTGGATTAAAACTAAAGGAATCATTGTTACAAACTTGAATTCACTCGTTTAGCTGTTTCGATGCACAAATGAGTAACTCCCTTTAAGCTCAGTGGTTTTATCTCTACTTGTGCTCTTGGGCAAGACACTTCACTCACTGTTTTTAGCTTTTAGTGGCTCCTGTGCAAGATCTGTGGTTATATTTGGATAGTTTTGTGGTTATATTTGGATGTTTTTTTTGAGGCCTGGAGCATGTACCGGACCAAACCAGGAGTTTCATCCCCCTGTTGTCTCCAGTCTCTTCGGGTCCCTGTCCCGCTGTCTCCCCCCTCCTGTCCCTCTTCTCTGTCCCCGTCTGCGTCCCTCCTGTCCCTGTCCCCGTCTTTTCTCTCACAGGGTTAGATTTCATCCCGAGCGGCGTCTGTAAGCTGAGCAGCGGCCGGCGGCTCACACCAGGCTCCAGGGAGGGGAGAGGGGCGGCCGGCCAGGTTTCATCCCAGGGAGGGAGCTGTGTTCTGGGGTTAGGAGTGGCCCGGGGCCCCTCTAGGCTGGGTCCTGGGACGGATGGGTGGATCCACTGACTGATGATTGTGTTTCCCCGGAGGCAGAGGCAGAGATCAGAGTCGGGGAAGAGGATAGCTCCAGAGTTAGCGCTTAGCTGTTAGCGTCGGTGACAGTGACAGGGCTGACCCAGGTCTGAGCACCTCACGGAAATGTGACGGAGATGTAACGGGAAGAGTTTGGTGTGAAGATTCTTTCACTATTTTCCAGGTTTTACTGTAAACTTTTAGTCGCTGTGGAGAATCGTACATCGTCGCTGAAGAGATTTCCATTTTGAATATGTTTATTAAAGGAACCTACATTCTCACTGTTTGAAAAAGAGTCACATTTTATATAGTTTTTCCACTTTCAAGGCTCAAAGCGATTTACAGCCAGGACCAGCGACTCACACACACATTCATAAGAGGGTTAAGTGTCTTGCCCAAGGACACAAGAGTAGAATTCATCTGTGGGAGCTGGAATATCATCGACAACCCGTGGGTCAGTGGATCTATCTGCTCAACCAATGATGTTTATGTCAAAAGCGGGACTCGAACCACCAACCTTCAGATCAATGGGCAAAGACTGTACCAACTGAGCCACTGTCGCCCCAAGAGACGACAACCACATCTGACCCTGTGTCCAGAGGCTTCACCTGCAGAGAGACACGTGTTTGTCTCGATCTCAGTTTATGGACAGGCCTCGTGTGAAAAAACCTCCAGATTCACTCTCTGAGCTGCAGAGGCCGCACTAGCTCTGAGGCGTGACTGTTCTGCAGGTGCTGGGGTTTAGATAAGAGACAATTCACATCAGACAGAGGCATTTTAGGTTTAAAACAACTAGATTTCAGCTTTGGCAACACAAATGTGAGGAGAGTCACGTGAGGCTCGTTCTGTTTTCTGATTGGATGATCATCTTGAACCGAAACACCAAATTATAACACAAGTAAGAATAAATCAGCATTATCATCATTATCAGTAAAAGTTATATTAGATTTGAACATGTTTAAGAGAAACGTCTGCAGTTCTTTAACCAACAGAACCAAATTTTTAGTGTTTTTAACCAACTTTCTATAACAATTATGACAAAACTTGCAAGAAACTTTTTTTCTGTATATATTTACATTAAAGGTGTATGGCTAAATCCTAAAATCCCACAAAATGTATAAGAAATATTAACGAATATCAAAACTCTAAGGAAATTCACAAAAAAAAAAAAAAAAAAAAAAAAATCTGTCAATTATAAAGTGTTTCTTCTTTTCTTACCATGATTGTAATAAACTGCTTTTGTAAAATAAAATTAAAAATTAAGGAAGGGAAGCAGGGAAGCTGTAGGATTCGTCACAATCAGATGTAGGGTTGTCAAAAGGATCAAAATTCTGATACTAATCGATACTAAAACTAGTATCGAAGCTAGATACTCATTTGAGCAGGTATCGATACTAAAAAGTCACATTCACAGGACAAAAATGAGCCTTTTCTGAAGCTTTAGGCTGAGTTTGAGCTGTACCAGAACAAGTAAAAGACACATAGACTAATATAAACACCCCTGGACCAGTGTGAACCTACTGGACACTGAGGAACTGCACAGATATAAGACACATGGGAATAGAAAAGAAAGTCTAAAGAATCACGGTATCGGAATCAGTATTGAGCATCGAGTCTATTCCTCAGTATCAAAATCGAGTTGGAAATGTCCGTGACAACACTACTCACATGTGCAGACAGACGTGAGTGTTCCAGAGCCGTGTTCACGTCCATCCCTTCCGTTTGGTCCATCTTCCTCTTCACCTTCACTCACCTGTAACTCTAGAGCGCCCCGTGTGGACAGGAGAGTCCGGAGCTAAGACGTCTGCGTGGAGACAGTGGTTTAGAAAAGTATGTCCAGTATTAGATCGCTCTGAAGTCTGTGGAGGACAGAGTTTGTCCTTGGGGAAAGACGAGGGACATGTATGAAAACGTGGATATTTCAGATGTTCTTCAGGCTGAAAAGAGACTCAACAGATTCAAAATGAAACATAAACTTCACTTTTCATTAAGGCGTATTTGTTGCCTTGGATCCAGAACACACGTTTCTTCAACACTTTACAAAGATGTGAGGTCAAGATGCTAAAATATTAAGGCTTAGACTCAACACTCTAAACCGACTCCCAAACCATAATGATATTAAAAAAACAGGTGAATCTCCCTGAGTTCAGAGGGGTTTGATTGACAGGTGGATTAGCCAATCAGGGACAAGCACGGTCTGTGTGTATTAAAACAAATATTTCTGCTAAATGTTTGGGGTTTGGGTCGGTCTGTGGTGGAACGTAACAAAGTAAAAGTTGCAAAATACAGTGTATACTTTTTACTTTACTTCACTACATCCGAGAGCAGTATCTGCACTTTCTACTCCACTACGTTTTTGAACAGGACTGAAAAGTAAAAGAATTTTTTATTATTGTCTGAGACCTGCTGAAAGTCTGACAGTTTATATTAACACGTTTTGAGTAAATAAAAGCACCTCAGATCGATTCAGTTGTTTCTGTTGAACAAAAATCTGCTCAAATCTTTATCAAAATCACCACATTTGAAGCTTTATAAGACCTCAAACTCTGTGCAAAATACTTTCAGTTTTTACTCTTTAAGTACATTTTTTAAACTCTTTAAATATTTTTTTTTACACTATAAGAACATTTTTTTACTCTTTAAGTATTTTTTTTACTCTTTAACTATATTTTTTTTACTCTTTAAGTAAATATATTTTTTTTACTCTTTAAGTACTTTTTTTACTCTTTAAGTATATATATTTTTTACTCTTTAAGTACTTTTTTTACTCTTTAAGTATATATATTTTTTTACTCTTTAAGTACATATATTTTTTACTGTTTAAGGATATATATTTTTTACTCTTTAAGCGCATTTCTTTTTTACTCTTTATATATATTTTTTTACTCTTTAAGTACATTTTTTTACTCTTCAAGTACATGTTTAAATGGGTACTTACAAGTATTTTCAAATGCTTTTATTAAAGTAATTTTTTAGATGATAGTTTTACTTTTCTTGAGTATACTTTTGCTCCTGTATCTGTATTTTACTTAAGTAACAAACCTGAGTCCTTGTTCCAGCTCTGGGGTGAGTGCAGCCTCACTTCTGTCAGTCCATGAGAGACTCTCTAAAACACAAAACATGACTTTGGTTCATGTTTTCTCAGATTTTTGGTTTTGTCTGTTTTAAAACACAAATAAACAACTTTACTTAACTTGCTCTGATCTTCTGCCCTGGACCAGAATGAAAAAGTTCAAACTCTCTGTCGATAATCCTGAAAACCAAACAAGTAAGAACATACTGTACATAGAGGCAACAGCGGCTCAGTCGGTAGAGCGTTTGCCCACTGATGTGAAGGTTGGTGGTGCGATTCCAGCTCCTACAGATCATTGCTGTCGCTGTGTCGTTGGGCAAGACACTTAACCCACCTCGGCCCCAGCGTCTGTGAAACATGTGACTATTTCCTATTTCCCATACTCCACAGTATAATACTCCCTACTTTAATGAAACCAAAGGCATTTAAGCTGCTCTAGTCGTCGGAGTTATAGCTAATTTCTGATCATATAACATAATCTGCCGTCCCATAGGCCTGTTGCTATGGAGACCGGGGATCAATTAGCCGTAGCATGTCTCTTAATCCTTCCTAAATCATAACCAGCTCTTTAGGATTAACTCAATTACAACTCACTCTTATTAAAGCAAAGTGTATCGACTTAAACTCCGCGGCGGTTGTGCAATCGCGAGCCACCACCGCCGCCGCCGCTGCACACGCCCCGGCACTAAATAGACTTTCCCATTCAGACGGTGGCTCTCTTAGGACAAAAGACAGGATGTACATGCAGGACTAATCCAAGCTGTCAAACCAGCATCAAAGGTTTGGCAGAGGCACGGCTGAGGAAGAGTGCGTCTTTAGTGTTTCCTCTTATTGACAGATTGACAAACACAACTGATAAATGGCTGAGCTAATGACTTCCTCGCGGCCCGGATGGAGCGAAGATGTTTTGTCAGTTTCGAGTCATGACCTAGACTCGGATATTAAAGTTTATGTTGGTTGCGGGGTTTATAATGACGTTGCATAAGTGGATTAGTCGTCTTTATGTGGCTCGCACAGCTGCAGTCGCACACACAGGTGATGCACTATAGCCGCTTTAGGCTCTGTGGAGGAACTCGCACGTCTGATATTTAAAGTAAATACTGCCATTGTGACTGAAATACTGCCACAGCGGCCATTTTGTAAACACAACTTCATCGACCGTAGCAACCAACTCTTTCAGTTTTCTCAGTGTATCATGGAACAACAGTGAAAATGTACAATAAATGTCAGTGTAATTGACCCATTTGATTGGCTCCAGATTCGCCGCTATAACCGCTAACCTCGAACCTGTGGGTGACGTCTCGGTCACTTACTTCACTTCTTTATACAGTCTGTGGCATTTTGCATGTTTAATTACTGTAAAAATCTGCTGGAAAATCATGTTACTGTCATGTCATTGAACTTGCTGCTGCACAGATCTGACCAGTAACTTGGTCTGGTGGCATTGCCTGCCCCTGTCTCCATGGAGATGAATAAAAACACACAACTAGATTTCATCGGCACACACACATATACACACACATACACACATATATACACACACATACACACACACACACACACACACACACACACACACACACACACACACACACACACACACATACACACACACCTACACACACATACACACACACACACACACACACACACACACACACATACACACACACACACACACACACACACACATATACACACACACACACACACACACACAAACACACAGTTTTTCTAACAGTCATTTCTCAGGCCTCAGACGGGACAGGCACCTCCCAGACCCCCCTGAGACCTCCAGCGACTGGGCCCATAGGCTGCTGTCTACCTGCCCAGCACCGGGACACCTGAGCAGGCTTCAAAGGACGGCTGGACCCCCTAACCCCACCTCCACCCACCTCCACCCCACCTCCACCTCCACCACACCTCCACCCCACCTCCACCTCCACCCCACCTCCCCTCCCCCAAACAGAGCCCGTCCCAGACCTACACCCCTCACTCCTCCACCTGTTTCCCAACCCATAAATGTGGGGACATTAAACTCATGTTCATTGTTTTGTCTCCATGGAAGTGTTATTACTTTGCCTACAATGTCCCACAGTACGGCATTAAACATGTCTCCATGGTGACAACCATCCTCTCTCCCTCCATCCTCTTCCCCTCCATCCTCTCCCCCTCCATCCTCTTCCCCCCATCCTCTCTTACCCCTCCGTCCTCTCTCCCTCCATCCTCTCTCCCTCCGTCCTCTCTCCCTCCATCCTCTCTCCCTCCGTCCTCTCTCCCTCCATCCTCTCTCCCTCCATCCTCTCCCTCTCTCTTGTACCTGTTCCCTGTGAGACTGGAGCCTCGTCCCGCCCAGTGACAAAGTGTTTGTGTCAGTCTGAGTCACGAATGACAAGCTCTGGACAAAGGAGTTGTACTGTAGTGTTGTGTTGTACTGTAGTGTTGTGTTGTACTGTAGTGTTGTGTTGTACTGTAGTGTTGTGTTGTACTGTAGTGTTGTGTTGTACTGTAGTGTTGTGTTGTACTGTAGTGCTGTGTTGTAATGTAGTGCTGTGTTGTACTGCAGTAGTGTATTGTACTGCAGTAGTGTGTTGTACTGCATTAGTGTGTTGTACTGCAGTAGCAGTAGTGTGTTGTATTGCAGTAGTGTGTTGTACTGCAGTAGTGTGTTGTTCTGCAGTAGTGTGTTGTATTGCAGTAGTGTGTTGTACTGCAGTAGTGTGTTGTTCTGCAGTAGTGTGTTGTACTGCAGTAGTGTGTTGTTCTGCAGTAGTGTGTTGTATTGCAGTAGTGTGTTGTACTGCAGTAGTGTGTTGTTCTGCAGTAGTGTGTTGTTCTGCAGTAGTGTGTTGTTCTGCAGTAGTGTATTGTACTGCAGTAGTGTGTTGTACTGCAGTAGTGTGTTGTTCTGCAGTAGTGTATTGTACTGCAGTAGTGTGTTGTACTGCAGTAGTGTGTTGTACTGCAGTAGTTTGTGTAGATCAGATCCTTTTGTTCTTTCACTGATGGAGGAAACACTTGAGCTGAGTCTGAAACATGAGACTTTACTGAACTGTTTTGTTTTTTAGCTCAGTGATAAATTACTTTATTACTGTTGCAAGTAACTTTTTAACCAAATGTATTGTATCTGTCTATGTACATGTTGTATTGTATTTTGAAAATTTTAATTTTAGTGACAAAACATTGTAATACCATTATAAAAACAGCAGTGACTTATAATGTTTTATTTATTTGTATATTTATTTTTATTTTGAAATTTTTTATTTGAGTTGAGAAATACAACATATGATGATATATTTTTTTCTTTATATATTTTTACTTTTTTTTATGTTAATGGAATGTTGAAGGGTTTTTGTTTGTTTGTTTGATTGTTTTGTTTTTTGTAGTTTTTTTCTTTTTGTTTTTTTGGTTTTTTTTTTAATATATTCTATTTGTCTATTTTATTTATTTTGCATTTTGAAAAAAATTTTTTTTGTTATATTTGTGAAATTTTTGTACATTTATTTTAGCACAATATTAACCATTCATTAATTATTCAAATATTATAATGTAAAACAACTCATGATATTCAAACTGTACTAGTAGTTTCCCCTCTTAAAATACTTCACCTTATCTTGTATTCTTAAAAATCCAAAAATGACATACCCCAGATTGAGAACCGCTGCTCTAAACAGTTCTCTGAGGTACTAACATCCTCATAAAAAGTGTCCTCAAAATACTTAACAGCCACAGTACATTAAGTTTTACAACACAATTATGAAACCACATCTTTACTTACATGTACCACACGATCAAAGGAATTAAACCCCAAACGGTTACGCTTCAATTATACAGGAGTGTGCCTTGAGCCTTTGAGCCTCACACCTGTCGTTTCCACCACCTGTCCTTCCTTGTACAACTATAAATCAATAAAAATGTATTACATATGTGTGATGTTGCTCAGTGAAACTTTAATAATTAGTAGTATGTGACTATAAACAGTTTGTGCAGGATATAAAGTTGTTTTATGAGCTGTGAATAAAAGGGGGGTAAGTGGATCACCTTGCCTCGTGCCCCGGGCTATGTGAGCGTCCCGGGACAGACAGGTTCATCCCTCCTCCTTTCTGCCCCTCTCTCTGCCTCAGATGCCTTACCCCTCCTCTCTTCTTCCCCCCAGATGCCCCGCCCACCCCCCCCCCCTCCACCTTCCCTGCCGCAGACGCCCCGGGGCAAAGGGAAACTCACAAACACCATATGGAAGAGCGGCGTTTTCGCTATCAGGACATCTCTAAAGCGCACTCAGTTTTCCTCAAACTATTGTTTCTTATCTCATCTTTGCCACCTTTTTTTTTTTGAAGTCCTTACCTCATCCGCTGGCGTCACACGTCGGCGAAACATGATTCAAAGCCGCAAATGTGTTAAAAATATCAGATGTGCTGTTTCTAGGTTTATGGGGCAATTATGACTCCCTGTAGACTTACGTATCAAACACAGCAAAAAATGAAGTTACTGCATAATTTCTACCATTAAATGTCCTTTTTTTTAACGTGTTGCCCCTTGTATGTTGTTGTCAGTTAATCAAAGTGTGCTAAATTAAAGTTGCACTATGTAACTTTGCCTGAAATGTACTAAAATATGGTATTAAATGCATCTACTTTGCATTTTATTCAGTTGTATCTTTTCAAAATGTGTTATCTTGTTCCTTGGCCTGGTTGTATCACCTGCTGGTTGAGTGGAGATAGATGAGTTTAATGCCATACTGTGTAATATTTTCAAAGCAATAACATCCAATAGGAAACAACCACGTGATAGACTGTCCACAAGAAAAGTTACATAGCGGATCTTTAAAGGAGTGGACTAAATATGGACTAAATATGGATGAGAGCAGACTGACTGTGCAGCCTGTTGATTGGTCGGTGTTGCCTGGAGGGGGCGGAGCATCGTGACACATGTTCACCAGGACAGTCTCTGGTGCCTCTAGTGTCTGTAACATGAAACAGATTAAGAAGTGTGTGTTAAAACTGCCTTTAAAGTGACTAAACACAGGCAAAAATATGAACAATCTGCATAAGTATAACAGTCATATGCACTAAACTAACTGAACTGACGGTTTTGAGCCTGGATTTTAACATTGTCAGAAAAGAGGCCCGTCTTTGTTAGATTTAACTTCGTAAAATTCAAAATATATAAGTTTAATGTTCTTTAATGGAGCATTCCAGGCAAATTAATAACATCTCCATGAAAACAAGCTGGTAGCAGATCCCTCCACCAGAAAATAATAATAATTACACATCAGTTTGATACGGCGCTTCTAAGAGTGACTCAAAGACACTTTACAATAGTTTAACTTAAGACAAGGACAAGCAAAAACATAGTGATGAAGCATTTATTAAAGGGGATCACATTATCATTACAGGCGATGGGGAAGAGGTGAGTTTTGAGATGTTTTTGAAGGTGTTTAGTGAGTGAGAAAAGTTACATAGTGCCTCTTTAAATGGCAATGTTCATCTAAAACGACTTAATAAAAGAAACACGCAGCCTCCATCACACTTACAGTGGATTAAAGACATTCTATATTTTATTAAATGGAAAAGATCAGACACAATCTTAATGGACTTTCATAGGTTTTTTTGAAATCTGGCAATGCTTTCTTAAATATGCAAAAGGAAAAAAAAGATATAATAATTTGATGTATCATTACAGTTGTTACACTGTAATTCTTCTGTTTTACTGCATTTTTTTTTTGCTTTTTTATGTTTTTTTTTATATGTATTTTTTTTTTTAATTTACTCATTTATTTATTATTTAGTTTTATTTTATTTAGTTGCAATTTCCGGGGTCTTCTGTGTGGGAGGGTCAGGTTCTGCGTTAAGTTTATGTATAACTTTTGTCATAATTCTTCTTTGTATAACTTGAAATCTTTATAAAGAAGTAGAAAACAACAAAGTAGAAAACATCATCACGATAAAAAGCCGTGTAGCTGTCGGCTTCTTTTTTCCCCATTTATACCAAACTGTATAAATAAATTTGGAGAATGAAGTAAGTACGTCACAGTCGGCGTATGGTGGTGAAAAAGGGGACTGATCAGAGATATGGCGTCTGGAAAAAAATCGATTAAAGATTCCTCAAACTTGCACGAAATCGTCAGAGGCTAAACGAGAACGAATCAACTCAACGGTTAAAAGCTCTGAAAAGTCGGTTTTGCAGAATAGATTTAAGACAGTGATTGTGTCGTCAGGTGAACTTCACATCCACCTGTTTATCTTCACATCGGCTCCATTGTCCCTGTTACTGCTCCTCAGGGTTGGCTCTTGGATCTTCTCTATCACCTGAACTTCCTTTGGGCCACGAGGGATCCCTGTCCCACTGACCTGGCAGTACACACCTGATATGAGCACTCCTCCGGTTTCTCACCCGCTCCTCTGCCCTTCCTCTTCCTCATCCTCATCCTCCTCTTCGTCAGTCAGGTTTCCGCTGCTACAGATCTGGCTTTTGTCTCCTGTAAAGAATCTGACACATGAAAGCACCGGGACAATGGAAGGACGAGCCTCACCTGATACGGCGGCTGTGCCCAGTCCCTGCGGGTGTGAACTGGGAGGAGTGACACAGGGAGAAGCACCTGGCGTTACATCAGGGTTAAACGCACTTATAAAGACGCTATCGTTACGAATTAAAGACGCCGGACTGGATTTTTACAGTCAGGAGAAAAAACAAAACTAGTTCATTTTAAACAGTTTGTTATTGTACAAAATTACGCATAATTTTCCCAACACTTTCCAAGCATCACCAATCATCCCTGTGAAACCTTCTGGAGGTGGCAGCTTTATGATTCCATGGAAACAGAAAGTTAAAGCCATACTTCGGAACATTCTTTGTGGCGACAGATACGTTTTATGTCATTCTGTGGAAGAATATAGCCAAAGGAACAACATCGCCTCCAGTCTCTTTCTCTAAAACCTTCAAATTAGGCTAAATTTAGGGGTAATGATGGACTCAGACTTGAACTTTAACAGCCACATCAAATCAATAATATCTGCAGCTTTTTACCATCTGAAAAACATCAAAAATCAAATGTTTACTGTCAAAATCAGACGTGGAGAGACTTGTCCATGTATTTGTCTCCAGTAGGTTAGGCGACTGTAACTGCCGTCTCCAAACGAGCAGTACATCCAGACAGAAAACTGCAGCTCGGGTCCAGACTAGAACCAGGAAGTACTTCACACATGTGTCCTGTGTCTCTGGCTCCTGTGGCTCAGAGACTTTAAAGCAGCTCAGTGTGAACAAGTCTCTCCATGAACCAAAGAACATCTCCCACATGTGAGAGCCACAAGAACCAACTCACACTCTGAGGACTAAACCAGGACTAAACCAGGACTGAACCAGGACTAAACCAGGACTAAACCAGGACTAAACCAGGACTAAAGCAGGACTGAACCAGGACTGAACCAGGACTAAACCAGGACTAAACCAGGACTAAAGCAGGACTGAACCAGGACTGAACCAGGACTAAAGCAGGACTGAACCAGGACTGAACCAGGACTAAACCAGGACTGAACCAGGACTAAACCAGGACTAAACCAGGACTGAACCAGGACTAAACCAGGACTAAACCAGGACTAATCCAGGACTGAACCAGGACTGAACCGGGACTAAACTGGGACTAAATCGGGACTAAACCGGGACTAAACCAGGACTAAACCAGGACTAAACCTGGTGAATCAGTTTTTCAGTTTTCCGCAGCTAAAACCTTGAACATTCTCCCTGAAGATGTGAGACTTTCTCGACTTTGACGATGTTTAAATCCAGGCTCAAAATGGCTCATGTTAATTTTATGCTGATTATTTATGTTTTGATTTTAACGTCTTTCTTCTTCTGTAAAAGACTTTGAATCACTTTGTGAACGAATTATGCTGCACAAACAAACTTGCCTTGCCACCGTCAGGACAAATAAGTCAGGTTTGTGGAGTTGCGAGCACAGCGGGGTTATATGTAGATTAGTATCTCCATGAAGATGAAGGGCATGTTACGAGTCAGGTCTGTGGAAACGTAAGCCCGCTCATTATAACAACCCATATGTTTAGTTTGTTTCTAGCAATAAAAACAACAATAATTAACGAAACGATGTTATTTTATCGTATTCATGCTAAAATGTTACACAGTGGGACTTTAAACTCTTCACTCTCTCAAATTAGGACGGTTATGACCCTTGCGTCTGCTGCGTGGTCCCATCACAGTGACTATTGTGTGTTAGTTCTTCTGCTTAATCCACTTCCACGGGGTTAATCAAATGAGCGACCTCAGATAAGGCTCGTGTTGTGGCCTATTTGTAATAAGTTGTTTTGCAGATAAAACAATTGTCTGTAAAGTGCCTCAGATTAGCTTTAAATGCTCCAGACGTCATTGTTCCTCTCGAATCCTCTCTTGTGCTGTAATCATAGTGTTATATAGACTCTGATATGAAGCAGGCGAAGTCATAAAAGGCCATAAAGAACGATGTTTATTACACACGGAGTTAATCTGTGTTTATGATAAGTGATAAGGAGGAGTGTGGTCCTGCAAATGACAATAGCAGGAGGTTTGTACTAGTGCAAAAAAAATGCACTTGACTTCAAATTATTCATGTTAACTCTTTCAGTTTGATTCACTGTTAAGAATACTTGACTGTTTTCACGGTACTTCCAATTGGCAGCCATGGAAAGGACATCGGGGTACGTTTATGAACTAGTGATGGGCAAATGAGACGGAGCTCCGGAGCACGTCTCGTTCCTTTCTGAAACAAACTGACCATCAGCTCCCTCATCAAGAAAGCCCAGCAGAGGATGTACTTCCTGCGGCAGCTGAGAAAAGCCAAGCTGCCGGTCCAGATGATGGTGCAGTTCTACACGGCCATCGTCGAGTCCATCCTCACCTCCTCCATCACTGTGTGGTTCACTGGGGCCACAGGGACAGACAGAGACTACAGCGCATTGTGCTCTGCTGAGAAGGTGATTGGCTGCAGTCTTCCATCTCTCCAGGACCTGTACGTCTCCAGGACTCGGGGGCGAGCAGGTCGTACAGCAGCTGACACTTCTCACCCTGAATTTGTATTTATTCAGTGTGTTTTTTTTGTGTGTGTTCTATGTGCACTTTATCACGGAGAAGTAAGTTCCTAGTCTGTGAGCTCACCAGCCACAAACCTCACCGCACGTTACTGTTACACTGGTATTTTTAGTCAGCTATTGTATGAGTAAATCAAGCTACCATTAGCAACAGGTTTCATTGACCGCATTGCTAAGCGTCCACTCCCTGCTAAATCATTGGAGCGGGCAGAAAGGGGTTTTACCTTCAACAGCCTCGCTTCAGAATTGCTCTTTGGTCGCTATGAAACTCGGCTCCACATTCGCCGCTATAACTGCTCCAGCCTCGACAAGCTTCATTTGACCGGATCCGAACGCTATCGGTGACGTCACACTCACTTAGTCCATGAACCAAACCCACTCCTCTTCCTACTGAATTACCCTGAAAGATCACACAGTACTTTTAACTACAAGTTGAAATACTTCTAATGTTTCAAACCTTATTCTCTGTCAAACCTTTGATAAATGCAGTCATCTGAAGCCCTGGAAACCTCTTGACACAGTTCTGTTGGGGACAAAAAAAACACGATGCAGGTATGGGCCCCACCCTTCACCCGAAATGATGCCATCGAAATCATGAACACAACCTATGGACAAAGCTCTCATGTTAGACTCGAGTCCGGTCCGTGAGTCCTCCCAGCCCCAGAGGAGTGAAACCTGAACATTTGACCAGTGCAGGACACGACAGAGCTGCTCCTTTTGTGCTCCTCTGAGTCCTGTGCCAACTCCACTAAACTGATCTGTGTGGAGCTCAGAGATAGTCCTGCTTTTGTCCCACTTTAGAACCCGCTGGGACCAGACCGGACCAAACCTGTCTGCAGATCTACAGGTGTGTACTGCTGCGTCATAGCAAAGAGAGGAATTTTAATGGTTCAAAGGTAAAACACAAATGCTGGTGAATAAGGGGTCTGTTTTTATGAGTGGTAAGTTCTTCAGTCTTACCCAGATTTATTGTGTAGTATCCCATTATATATTGATACTGTAGAGTACAAAGAGTGAAGTAAAGGGAGAGAAGCCAAAATAGGAAGACGAGAGACTGCTGTGATCAAGGCAGGAGAGCGAAAAACTGTCTGAGATTCCTGTTTTTTTCAAACCTACAAACACTTTAAGACAAAAACCTCGAGCCACAAACAAAGTAATGTGGTCTACTCCATTCAGTGTAGAGAAGAGAGCAGTGAGCGTTACACTGGAGAAACTAAACAGCCACTTCATAAGAGGATGTACCAACACCGGCGTGAGAGCTCCTCAGGACCCCAGTCTGTCGTACATCTTCATCTCAAAGACGCTAACCACTCCTTTGAAGATAGTGAAGTTCAGATCTTAGCCAGAGAAAAGAAATGGTTTGAGAGGAGAGTTAAAGAAGCTATTTTTGTTAGGAAAAAGAATCCTTCCTTAAACAAGAATGAGACATAATCTATCTCCCATCTGTAACTCCATCCTCAAACCCAAAACACAGAAGAGAACAATAGCAGGGTCGTTAAGGGCTGAATAGGGTGATTTCAGCTAAAAACTGAAGACAATAGATGGTTACAGTTACAGAGTAGTTAGCCCTGACCTTCAGACAGATATAAAGTAGTGTCCAGCAGTGATCTGACCAGAACTGAAGAAGAATCTGACCAGAACTGAAGAAGAATCTGACCAGAACTGAAGAAGCAGCTTGGACGAGCAGCAAAACATCTTCACTCCTACAACGATTTGTCCAGTTGACAGATTTAATCTTTGTCTTTTGCTCTGGATCAGACCTGGATGATTGAGGGATTGCACAAACATCTAAGGCAAGAGAGGACGAGATTTTTGGAGGACGAGGGACATTGACATATACCAGACAGAGAGAGGTTAAAGGTCGTTGTGCAGCTCACACCTGACTCAGCCCAAACTGTGGCTCACAATACAATGCCATTGTTGCACCTCTGAAAATGGGGGATGTTGCAAACCTGAAAACAGAAGAATCAAGCACGAGAGTGATTTATAGTTGTTTTCCTCATGCTGGAGTTTAATACAATGAGCGCGAAATCCCCCAAGTGGTGAATGAAGGCATTACAAATCACTAAAACAAAGGATCCCAGGTTTAGTACTCGATTACTGATGATATGAGGACCTTCCCTTGAATGAAATAACAGGAAAAGAGAAATAAAATACACATTAAATATAATATAATACACATTTTAGCAAACTTTTAACTTTTAAGGTTTGTGTAAATGACTTTTTATTGCAAACATTTTACTATTTTCTCTCTTAGCTTGAAATGACATTATGACTCACTGAATATAAGAACAGAGCGTTGTATTAGGGGCATGTAGGACTGTTCTAACCTATCAGACGCCACACTGGGGGGTTCTACGTGTATGTCTATGGAGGAATGTTCAGCATACAGTAGCAAAAACTGCCAAACAAGTTTCAAGATAGTCTGACTCAGGTATAAATACAAAATACATTTAAGCAACACATTTTCAGGAGCCTGTGATCCATACGAGCCTCAAGGTCAAGTTTAGGAGTTTGATTTTCAGCTAAAACGGTGAGAGAGACAGACTGAAAAACATTTGGCTAATGCTAAAGCTTGTGTCTGTACTGTTATCTCAGAGGCTCCTGTTGTAGGTCCTGCTCATTTAGTTCTTTATGGTCAGATTAAAGTAACAGAGCTTCAGACAGAGCAGTGCCTCTAGTTAGCTTCACCCCCCCAAGGTGATAACATCAGCTGAAAAGTATTAATAAACAAACATCGTGAATGGTACGAGTTCAAATCAGTGACTCCTCCTCAGGTCGTCATGTCTTCATAGACCTGAGCCTTAAAACCATCAGAGTCACAGCAGCAGGAGCAGGAGGAGGAGGAGGAGGAGGAGGAGGAGGAGCAGGAGCAGGAGCAGAAGGAGGAGGAGCAGGGGCAGAAGGAGGAGCAGGAGGAGGAGCAGGAGGAGGAGCAGGGGCAGGAGGAGGAGCAGGAGCAGAAGGAGGAGGAGGAGCAAGAGGAGCAGGAGCAGAAGGAGGAGTAGGAGGAGGAGCAGAAGGAGGAGCAAGAGGAGCAGGGGCAGAAGGAGGAGCAGGAGGAGGAGCAGAAGGAGGAGCAAGAGGAGCAGGGGCAGAAGGAGGAGCAGGAGGAGGAGCAGAAGGAGGAGCAAGAGGAGCAGGGGCAGGGGCAGGAGGAGGAGCAGGGGCAGGGGCAGGAGGAGGAGCAGGAGCAGGGGCAGGAGGAGGAGCAGGAGCAGGAGGAGGAGGAGCAAGAGGAGCAGGAGCAGAAGGAGGAGCAGGAGCAGAAGGAGGAGGAGCAGGAGGAGGAGGAGCTCTGAGTCAAGTCTGAGGAGTTACTGAGTTTAATGAAAGTCCAGAGACAGAGTCTGGCACGAATCTGAGGCTCTCTGCTCCTCCCTCCCTCTGCTCCTCTCTCCCTTTTTCCTCTGGTTATCTCTCCCCCTCTCCCCTCTCCTCTATCCTATGCTCTCTCCTCTCTTCCCCTTTCCTCTGCTCCTCTCTCCTTTGCTCCTCTCCCTCTCTCCTCTACTCCTCTCTCACTCTCTCCTCTACTCCTCTCTCACTCTCTCCTCTGCTCCTCTCTCCCTCTCTCCTCTCTCTCTCTCTCCTCTCTTCCCTCTCTCCTCTGTTCCTCTCTCCTCTGCTCCTCTCTCCCTCTTTCCTCTGCTCCTCTCCCTCTCTCCTCTATTCGTCTCTCCTCTATCACTGTCTCCTCTGCTCCTCTCTCCTCTTCTCTTCTCTCCTCCCTCTCCTCTGCTCCTCTCTTCCTCTTCCCCCTCTCCTCTCCTCCCCTCCTGCTCCTCAAGGTGAATCCTCCTCTTCGCTCCTCCAGGTGCCGTATACACCTGTTTGTCACTGAGTCTCCACGGCAACAGGCAAATCTGTGTCCCTGGATTTAACGTTACTATGAATAACATTTTAAAGGAGCTGTACGGCTGCGCTCACATTTAAAAGGCTGAGGCCGAGTAGACGACACATGCAGGTTTTTCTCATTCTTCTTTTACGTTTAAACCAACTGGATTTTACCTTTGAAACTGGCAAAAAGAATAAATCTGCGTCACTATTGTTATAAGTAAAACTACATTTGATTTCAACATGTTCACTTCATATCTTAGACACAGTTAGGTCACTTTTATGGAATTTAAAATGCAAATCTTACATAAGGCTCCTTTAAAACACCCAAAGAGCTTCACATGGCATTATTCACTCACTCCAGACTTGGTAGTTGCATTGTACTGTATCTATTGTAGCCATAGCTGCCCTGGGGAAGACTGATGGAACTGAGACTGCCAATCTGCGCCATCTGGCAACCAACACTCACACGCCACTTTCATACCAGACGAGGTGCGTGAAGTGTCTTGCCGAAGGACACACAACGACAACTCTTTGGACCCAGTATTCCCAGCCGTCTCCCATCCAAATACTGTAAATTTCAAACTACTTTTTTCCCCACACTTTGAACCCTGCGGCTTATACAACAGTGCGGCTTATTTATAGATTTTTACTAGCTCACAGCCACCAGGGGGCGCTCTCTACCAGTAAACGCAAAAGTGAGACAGACGTGGGGAAAGATTATGCTGAAGAATACGTTAGTTTTGATTCTGAACTGTCGTTTTGCTCATCATACACACTCTCATCATGGAAAACACACACAGAAATGTAAATGATGCAGCTTTTAAGATAAAGACAATGGATCTGGCAACAAAGAAGGAAATAGAGCCACTGCACGGAAGTTTGACATAATGAATCGATGGGGAAGGACTTGGTCAATGTAAAAAGACGACAAAAGCATCAGAGGACATAAAAGTACTGCCAATTTTCAAGCACAGTTTGAAAAAAAAGTGTGTCTTAAATAAAAAAAAAAAAAAAAAAAAAAAAAAGAAACAGCTGCATAATAATAATAATATGCTGTGCTGTTGTTCTTTGTATGTCTGTTTTTAGTCTTATTTGTATGAAGCAAAAATTCAATATTCAATAAAAATAATATTTTTAAAAATAAGTTAATAAAAAAAAAAAATTTCTTGTACTGTCTTTGTGTTTAAATATATCATGTAAATATTTCTAACCTGCGGCTTATATTCAGGTGCGGCTTATATCTGCACAAAACTGATTTTCTTTTCAAATGCAGCTGGTGCGACTTACATTCAGGTGCGCTCAATAGTCCAAAATTTACGGTACTTTTTTTAGAATCATGCACAAAACATTCATGGTGCTCCATTTTTTGCAGAGAATTCTGTATTTTTTGTGTGGTTGTGGTTTATTTCCAGCTGGTTTTCGTCGTAGGAACTGGCAACTCAAGTAAGAGGCTCGTGTGTGACTGGTTAATTATCTTGAAACTCCAAATAAAAACATTAACAACTTGGCCATCATGTACACTCCTTTTTACAATTAAAATAAACATAAACGTTACAGTTATTATGAGGAAAAATGTTTTATAATTTAATATTTTGCAATTTCTTCTGGCTGTAAAAAGCCTGACCAGAGATGCACATTAATCATTGTTGCCAGGTTTAAACAGACAAATTGCTCACGTTTCAGCCTCCTTTGGGACCTTACCTGTGTGGGACGGCTGCTTCCTGTCCTCTCTGGTTTCGGCACAGGTCAGGGTGCATGAGAATGACCCCGGCAGGTGAGGTCGGGGGTCAGAGGTCGCGGGGTTGTGGTTAGGGTCAGGTTTCACAGGAGACAGGAGAGGGTTGTGCAAGTCACTGTCAGCACATCACCGCAATGAACCAGAATCTTCTCCTCATCTCCACAAACACACACCCGGCTGAGGGATAACTCACACCAGATCTGGCAACATGACGATATTATTCTGGAGAGCGAGAAGAGAGAGAGGAAAGAGTTTGGTTCTTGTAACAGCAGAGCATTCTCGCAGTTTAGATAAACCTGTGCGATTGGCTGTATGTGCACGACAGCACCTGGCAACCTCACTGTTAGCGTCACTACTTCCTGTCCAACTGTCTCTCTGTGAGGTTTTTGCAGAGTCACGCTAAAATGAATAAAAGTTTAAAGATCAGGCAGTGGACAGTGACATGCCTTAGACAACATGTTAAAGACGGAACAAATGAGGCGAATGTTAGCGTCTCAGTGCTAACGCTAATGCTCATTGATGCTAGCAGTTATAGGTATCATAGCAACCAAAGAGCCAATCTGAAGAGAGGCTCGTGAACTTAACACATCTTCCTGCCTACACCACTGGTTTAGCAGGAAGTGGGCACTTAGCAACACTGTCAATCAAACCTGTTGCTAACGCTAACGGGAACGACCTCAGGGAAAGGAGGCGCCTGATTTGTCTGTTATTAATGTTCATGTCTTGAGTTACAGCCAGACAAAAACACCAGGATCATGTAGAGGGGGTTAATACGAACATTTTAAGACCAAAATGACGAGTCTGACAGCAGCAGATACAGAGAGAGAGGCCACAGTTTTTCAATAGAAAGTGAACTGGAGCCAGAAACGTGCCCATGCTCATTTTCTGTCTGGAAACAAACTGAAATAATCTACATATAAAACAATGGGGTCGTCTTTACAATCATCCATTTTTATTTGAATAGGTTTATTTTATATTTTATGTTTTCAATAGTGTGTTTGTACAAAAATGTTACGTTACTTTTGTGATGAGACTTAGAAAGACTGGAAATGTATCTCGTTTTCATGGAGATAGATTAGTTTAATGCCATACTGTGGAACATTCCAGGTAAACAAGACCAACCAAGTGCATCTTTATTTATATACCGATAAAAATACTTTGTCATTATGAAACACAGCAGAATGTTAGAGTTTCAGCTTCATGTTGTGAGACATTTTGAGATCTTATTCACATTCAAAAGATGTGATTTTTTTTTTTTTTTTTCTTCTTTCTTGTTAATCACCATGGCAACTTAAACTGACTACTCCTCTCACTAAAACATCAGTGACATGATTATATTTAAGACAGTGGCTCAGTTGGTAGAGAGGTAATTTCATAACTGTTAGCTAGCAACCACGTTAACAAGGGACAAAACTTGCCTCAGTTGCACCGTAGTTATAATTAGACTAATGAAAATAAATATCTACACATTTATTTTGTGAAATGGAGGTTTAAACTGTCAGAAAAATGTCTTTCTTGTGTAAATTGTCCCTGAAAGTTTGATGTTATTTTTGGTGCTCTATGTGTCCTCTGTCTACACTCTATGTGTCCTCTGTCTGCGCTCTATGTGTCCTCTGTCTGTGCTCTATGTGTCCTCTGTCTGCGCTCTACGTGTCCTCTGTCTGCGCTCTATGTGTCCTCTGTCTGCGCTCTATGTGTCCTCTGTCTGCGCTCTATGTGTCCTCTGTCTGCGCTCAATGTGTCCTCTGTCTGCGCTCTGTGTGTCCTCTGTCTGTGCTCTATGTGTCCTCTGTCTGCGCTCTATGTGTCCTCTGTCTGCGCTCTATGTGTCCTCTGTCTGCACTCTATGTGTCCTCTGTCTGCGCTCTATGTGTCCGATGTCTGCGCTCAATGTGTCCTCTGTCTGCGCTCTATGTGTCCTATGTCTGTGCTCTATGTGTCCGATGTCTGCGCTCAATGTGTCCTCTGTCTGCGCTCTATGTGTCCTCTGTCTGCGCTCTATGTGTCCGATGTCTGCGCTCAATGTGTCCTCTGTCTGCGCTCTATGTGTCCTATGTCTGTGCTCTATGTGTCCGATGTCTGCGCTCTATGTGTCCTCTGTCTGCGCTCTATGTGTCCGATGTCTGCGCTCATGTGTCCTCTGTCTGCGCTCTGTCTGCGCTCTGTGTCTCTGTCTGCGCTCTATGTGTCCTCTGTCTGCGCTCTATGTGTCCTCTGTCTGCGCTCTGTGTCCTCTGTCTGCGCTCTATGTGTCCTCTGTCTGCGCTCTATGTCCTTGTCTCCTCAATGTGTCTGCGCTCTATGTGTCCTATGTCTGTGCTCTATGTGTCCGATGTCTGCGCTCAATGTGTCCTCTGTCTGCGCTCTATGTGTCCGATGTCTGCGCTCAATGTGTCCTCTGTCTGCGCTCTATGTGTCCTCTGTCTGCGCTCTATGTGTCCTCTGTCTGCGCTGTGTGTCCTCTGTCTGCGCTCTATGTGTCCTCTGTCTGCGCTGTGTGTCCTCTGTCTGCGCTCTATGTGTCCTCTGTCTGCGCTCTATGTGTCCTCTGTCTGCGCTCTATGTGTCCTCTGTCTGCGCTCTATGTGTCCTCTTTATTTGACATAGTTACTGCAGCCCTGTACTCCACTCAGAGCCCTGAGGTCAGAGGTCAGCTCACCCAAAGTCAGGCTCAAGACCAGAGGTGACGGAGCCTTTTCTGTGGCAGCTCCCCGACTATGGAACAGCGCCCTCTGCCTGTCAGATCCTCTCAGTCTTTAACGCAGTTTAAGACTGAAAACCCAGCTCTTCTCCCTGGTATTTAACACTAGTTTCACAGGATATACAGGTGTTTTAATGTTCTTTTCCCATGTATCGATCTGTTTATCTGTTTTTTGTTGACCTTTATGTGAAGCACTTTGTTCAGATTAAGTTTTTTTTTATGCGCTATAGAAGTAAACATGAATTGAATATCTTTGTACTCGTGAACTGCCACTTATAGTTACAAAAAACATGAAAATCCTCTACATGTGCTCCCAGTCAGTATAAACATCATGTGAGTACTTTACATCCACACAGCTGTCCTTGTCCCTGTAGTGCCGGTTTAACCTGAGCTGTCCAGATTTGCGGGCGGCCGGAGCAGAGGTGAAAGTGGATCTGTAAATGGTGCGGAGGGAGGCGGGCTGTTATCAGAGCCGCCGCGCTCCGGTTTCCTGCCGGGGTCATGTGACAGCGGCTCCTGCGCTGTGATTGGCTGAGGGCGCCGTGCTGCCAGGTAATGATGTAAGGTGAGTGTGTGGGAACGCGGGGAGCGATAATGCGCTTTGTGAAAACGGGACGGCCCGATAACGTGAATGTTCTCACCGCTGTACCTCTGCTGTTCCTCTCAGAGCTGTCCGTGTGCAGAAGAATATTCAGAGCGAAAGTGTCGGAAATCAGACACTAATCGATACTAAAACTAATGTCGAAAGTAGATACTGATTTGAGCAGGTATTGATACTAAAAAAGTCACATTCACAGGACAGAAATGAACCTTTTCTCAATATCTTTAGAATGATGTTGAGCTGTATCAGAGCAAATATAAGACACATAGACTAGTTTACACCCATGGGCCAGTATGAACCTACTGCACACTGAGGGATCACACAGATATGAAACACATGGGAATATAACAGAAAGTACAGTTGTCCCTCACTATATCGCGGTTCACCTTTTTTTGTGCAATTTGACATGCTTTTTTACAGTGTATGCATTTTTTCTGCGTCCTGATTGGCTGAGGGACTGTAGACCATTGTGTTCTGCGTCCTGATTGGCTGAGGGACTGTAGACCATTGTGTTCTGCGTCCTGATTGGCTGAGGGACTGTAGACCATTGTCCATCAGTCTCCTCCGTGTCTCCTGTACAGTACAGAATGTGTCAGACAAATTTACATAAATGTTGGATCAGTGTGACTGTGAAGTGCTGTGTGTTTGCAAGTTTTCTCCCGACACAAAACCCACAATGTCGATGAAACGTTTCTGCACCGACAAAGGCACCGACGAAGGTTTGAACTTTGAGAGAGTTTAAACAAGAGAGAAATGTGAGAAAATGTTAATGCCTGTGTGAGAAAAGTGTATAAAGTGTGTGGTGAGGGGTTTTACAGACAAGAAACATAGAATAATTGTAGAAAATAAAGCTGATACTTCACAGATCGGATTTTGCCGATTGCAGGTTATTTTTAGAATGTAACCCAGAGATAAACGAGGGACCACTGTACTACTATTTAATGTTGTAAATCACTTTATGCTCTTCTTTACCCTAAATTTTTACTTGTGTTGTTATGTATTATGGATTGCTTTAACCCAGCCCTTCTCAAATAGTGGGGCCTGCCCCCCGGGGGACGAGGAGCGATGCCAGGGGGGCGCGAATGACCCGGGGGAACTTGCTTTTCTTTTACCGTACTAGAATAAAGTGTAATTGCACATCCACTACAGTAGGTGGCAGTTGCGCTCTCATTGTTAGAGTGTGAGTATTAGCTCTAGGCCATAGAGTTAATACTCTATTATATCTGTTTCTGTATTTATTACTTATTCAAGTTGCAAATATGACATGTCGGTGTAACTATCCCCTGATAAACTGACATTTTTAAATCTGGTCGGGGGACACCTGCCCTCAGACCTTCAGCTCTGCTTCAGAAACAGACTTTTAATTATTGGACAGGTTGTTGTTTTTCGTTGAAGACTGACTTTTATGTACTTAGCTCCGTGTTTGGTGTCAAAATGCCGACGTGGATTGTACTTTTCACAAACGACCCGCCTCATAACAAAAAACAGACAGGTTTTTCTCCTTGAAGCACAAACTTGCATTCACCTTCACCTTTCTTGAAACTGCCCTTCATGCCGACAATTTTCCTCTTCCTGAACATTTTGGGATCATTATTTGCAAATATTTCTCTGTTCTCATTAGTTAGTTCACACAAAAAGCAGCATCGACTTATTTTAAAATGACAGTTGTGTCTTTTAATTTACCTTCTCACGGGCCACATAAAATGACATGGCGGGCCACATTTGGCCCCCTGGCCTTGAGTTTGACACACGTGGTCTAAATAAAGTGTTTTTATTTTTTCATCGTAGTATCAGAATCAGTGTAAAATATCAAGTCTATTCCTTTTTAAATCAAGTTTGAAATGTTAGTATCAGAAGAATGAGCTAAAGAGGCATTACGGATTACTCCAGACCTCCTCTCCTCTCCAGACCTCCTCTCCTCTCCAGACCTCCCCTCCTCTCCAGACCTCCTCTCCAGACCTCCCCTCCTCTCCAGACCTCCTCTCCAGACCTCCTCTCCAGACCTCCTCTCCAGACCTCCCCTCCTCTCCAGACCTCCTCTCCAGACCTCCTCTCCAGACCTCCTCTCCAGACCTCCTCTCCAGACCTCCTCTCCAGACCTCCTCTCCTCTCCAGACCTCCTCTCCAGACCTCCCCTCACTCGGCCCTGTTCTCATCGAGGCTCTTCAGGCTCTTGAGTTTTGTTTTGGGCTTTTTACAGGGGGCAGAGAGGAGGAGGGACTGAGGATTCTGGGAAATGACCCTCCTCCCTCTTCCACCTCGTCCTCTTCTCCTCCCTATCTCTCACCCCCTCTCCCTTCCCCATCTCTTTCCCTCTCTTTCTCTCTCACCTTTCTCTTCCACTTGTTCTTCCCTCTCTTATCCTCTCCCCATGCCTCCCCTTTTCCTCCTCCTCTCAGCCTTGACTCCTCCTCTTCCTTTCCTCCTCTGCTTCACCTCCTGTTCTCTCTTCCCCTCTCCCTTTCTCTCTTCCTCTCCCTCTCTTTTCCCACTCCATTCCTCCCTCCTCCTCTCTTCTTTCTATCTCCCCCTCTCCCTCCCTTCCCTCTCTTCTCCCTCGCCCTCCCTCCTCCTCTCTCCTCCTCTCTTCTGTCTCTCTGTGGCAGTAGCTGTTTCTCTCTCCTCCTCCTCTCTCCTCCTCTCTTCTTCTCTCTCTCTCTCTGTGGCAGTATCTGTCTGTCTCCTCTCTCCTCCTCTTTCCTCCTCTCTTCTCCTCTCTCTTCTCTCTCTGTGGCAGTAGCTGTCTCTCCTCCTTTCTCCTCCTCTCCTCCCTCTGTTGCAGTATCTCTCTCTCAGACACCTGCTCATTTCCATGTCTAATGTTCTGCATTAATGAGTCTCAGTCGTGTGTGAAAAGGCCAAAGACAAACACAGGATCTGGACTTTTGGGACTTTGGAGCTGAACAGTAACGACTCCCGATTCTCCCGATTCTCCTGATTCTCCTGATTCTCCCGATTCTCCTGATTCTCCCGATTTTCCTGATTCTCCCGATTCTCCTCAAACACTTTAATATCGTCTGTTATTTCAGCTCAAATACAGAAAATACAGGACTTGAAAAAGTTCCTTCCGTCTTTTGGAACATAATGAACAAAGTGACTGAGGTTCCTGCTGATCATTTATTTAAAGTATATATAAGTTTGAAATAAAAAAATATCTTTAATACAATAAAGTAGAGTCTAGTTAAGTAGTATTTTGGTAACACTATGATACTTACACCTTAATTATCCTTGAACAAAGAGGAGAGGAAAGAAGGGCTGTGTCCCAATTCGACAAATATCAATGGGCAAATATAACGTTGTAGATGATTTTTTCCCCAATTGTAGCTAGTTTTACATAACCTTAAGAAAATACACCTTGTTTCTCCTATAGAAGAAGAGCCGCGCAGTGCATGATGGGAAATAAGAGTGAGCGAAGTCTGCTCACACTTCCTTCACGACCGATCTCCATGGAAACGCTGGGCACATTCGCCGGCCGCATTCGTCGGTTGCGTGAAATGGGACGGGTCTTGGAAGTGACATGGTAAAGGAGAGAAAGTTCAGATAGAGAGAGAAAGAAAGAGGAGAGGTAAGGAGTTTTTCTTTTTTTTTTATTCTTGTGTGTCTTTAAACTCTGAACTACGAGTCTACAGCAAAGTATCGATGAGGACGACAGTCGCTCAGTCGATGGAGCGTTTGTCCACTGAGCTGAAGGTTGGCGATTCAAATCCCGCTCTCGACGGGAACATCACCGGGAGAGCGGACAGGTTGGTGGTGCGATTCCAGCTCCCACAGATGAATACTGTTGTTGTTGCGTCCTTGGGCAAGACACTTACCCCACCTCGTCCCCGGTGTATGAACGTTGATGATGTTTTTTTTATATTTTTTGAGTGGAACATTCATCCACAAACCCAAAGTTCGGTGGTTTGATTCCCGCTTGGAACACTGCCACCGTTGTGTCCTTTGGCAAGACACTTCAGCCACATTGTATGAGCTTGATACAAGGATCATGTAATACAACAACACGACCAACTTAATCTACAGCTTATGAATGAATATACACACTTTAATATATTTCAGATGCATTCAAATGTTGTTTTCCGCTTTTTAAGACAATTCTGATTCAAATAAACGATTCCTGCAATAAAGTGCCGTCGTCATAAAGCTGCAACTGTAGCAAAAACAGGTTTAAACTACAGTGAAGCACATACAGTGTGTTTTGAGCGGTCGACCCGGAGCAGCTGAACAAGCAGAGCCACACAGAGGCGTTTGTGTGGGGTCATAATGAGAGAGATGGACCACTGGGCTGAGTCGAGGAGGTGGAGGCGTGAAGCGGGTATGAAGGAGGCGAAGGGGGGAGGTGGATCGGGGGCATTCCTCTGGTCTGGTCCACAAACTGTGTAAAGAAGTGGACTGAGTGAGTGTGACGTCACCCACAGCGTTCAGCTCCAGTCAAACGAAGCTCATCGAGGTCGGCGGTTGGAGCTGCGAAATTGGAGCAGAGTTGCATATTAGGAATTCAGACCATGTGTATCATAGCAACCAAAGAGCCAATCAGGAGAGAGGCTGCTGAAGGTAACGCCCCCTCCTGCCTGCAGCAATGGTTTGGCAGAGAGCAGGTGCTTAGTAATGCTGTCAATCAAACCTGTTGCTAACGCTAGCGGGAGCGAACTCAGAGAAAGAAGGCAGCTGATTTGTCTCTTATTAATGTTCAGATCTTGATTTACAGACAGAAAAGTGAAATAAAAACACCAGGAACATGAAGAGAGGGTTAATACGAACATTTAAGACCAAAATGGCGAGTCTGACAGCAGTAGTTACAGAGAAAGGGGTGACAGCTTTTCAATAGAAAGTGAATTGTAGCCAGAGTGTACAGGCTAGCAGGTTAGCTATGTCCATTTACATATACAGTCCTGACTTAAAGGGTCTATATCTGAATCTTTTTACATATTTTTGAGCAGATTTTGTCTTGCCTCAGCTCAGATATATTGTATAAGACGCCTCCTCCTCCTCTTCCTCCACCTCCTCATCTACTTCCACTTCCCTCCATCTCTCCTCCTTCCCTCTTCTCCCTCTCCTGCTCCCCCTTTTACAACTCCTTCTCTCTCTCTCTCTCAACTTTCTGTCCTTGTCTCTTATCTCTCTCCTCCTCCTCTCTCATCCACCTTTTTTCTCTTTTCCCTCTCCTCGTCTGTCCTGTCCTCCTCCCTCTCTCCTCTTCCTCTCCTTCTCCTGTCTCTCTTTTATCTCTCCATCTCCTCCTCTTCTCTCTCTTCTCCCTCTGCATCTTTTTACCTTTTTACAGACAGCTCTTTAGGTCTAATTAGAAAGCACTTTATTGTCCGATTATCAGGAGGTGTGTGTTAGCATGCTAGTTGTTGTTAACTTTGGGTTGTGTTTGCATGTGGGCCAGAGAGGACGAGGGACTGGGAATTCAGGGAAGGGACACTCCTCCTCTCTACATCTCCTCCTCCCCTTTATCGCTATTGTCAATCAGGGTGTGTGTGTGTGTATGTGTTAGCATGCTAGTTGTTGCTAACGGTTTGAGTGTGGCCTTTTACACGGGTCAGAGAGGAGGAGAGACTGGTGATTCTGGGATTGAACCCTCATCCTTCCCCACTCCTCCTTTCTACATCTCCTCCTCCCAGTATTTCACTACTTTATTTTCAACCAGGTGGTGTGTGTTAGCATGCTAGTTGTTGTTGGTGCTAACTTTGGGTTGAGTGTGGGTTTTTACAGGGGCCAAAGAGAGGGAGGGACTGGAGATTCTGGGAAAAAACACTCCTCCTTCCCCCACTCCACTCCTCCTCTTTTCCTGTCTTACCACTTGATAGTCAATCAGGAGGTGTGTGTTAGCATGCTAGTTGGTGTGAATTTTGGGTCGTGTTTGAGCGCAGGTTTTAAGAGAGGAGTGGAAAGGCGTAGAAGAGGAGAGGAAAAGAACGCGGGATGAGGATAAGAGGAGCAGGAGAAGAGGGGAAGATGAGGAGGAGGTGAAGAAGAGAGGAGGAAAGAAGGAAGAGGAGGAGAGAGGAAAAGAAACAAGGAATGAGAGTAGAGAAGAGCTGTAAAAAATGCTTATAAAACTCATCACGGAGAGTAATTAGGATGGTCTGATGTATAAAGTAAATGAGGAATAACCTTTAGGACGGTAAAGAGGAGGTACAGCGCCTTCATCTTTTCAAGCATCATTTGAAAGAGTGAATAATGAAAAAGAGAGATATCGTCGCTGACAGACACGTGATGTGAACTGTCCATATTCACAGCGGAAGTGGTTGATTGGACGATTTCTGATTTTATTTTGCGCAGAAGGAAAAAGCCAAAGTGTGAGACAAAGAGCAGACTCACTGTGGCATTGGACTGAGATCTGTGCCTCTGCTGAATCTTAATTGGCTGCAGCCCGAGTTCAGAGCAAAGGCCCCAGTGCTGCTGCGACAGGGGCCTTGAAAACAGCAAGAAAAACAACGACGAGAGAGGAGAGAAGGAGGAGAGAGAGAAGAAGAGAGGAGGAGAGGAGGAGAAGAAGAGAGGAGGAGAGAGAGGAGAGGGGAGAGAGAGGAGAGGAGAGAGAGGAGGAGAAGAAGAGAGCTCAGAGCACAGGCCCCAGTGCTGCTGCGACAGGGGCCTTGAAAACAGCAAGAAAAACAACGACGAGAGAGGAGAGAGAAGGAGGAGAGAGAGAGAGAAGAGCGAGGAGGAGGAGGAGAAGAAGAGAGGAGGAGAGAGAGGAGAGAGGGAGAGAGAGGAGAGGAGAGAGAGGAGGAGAAGAAGAGAGCTCAGAGCACAGGCCCCAGTGCTGCTGCGACAGGGGCCTTGAAAACAGCAAGAAAAAACAACGACGAGAGAGGAGAGAAGGAGGAGAGAGAGAAGAAGAGAGGAGGAGAGGAGGAGAAGAAGAGAGGAGGAGGAGAGAGAGGAGGAGAGGAGAGAGAGAGGAGAGGAGAGAGGAGAGGAGAAGAGAGGAGGAGGAGAAGAAGAGAGCTCAGAGCACAGGCCCCAGTGCTGCTGTGACAGGGCCTTGAAAACAGCAAGAAAAACAACGACTAAAGAGGAGAGGAGAGGAGGAGAGAGGAGGAGAGAGAGTGGAGGAGGAGAGAGAGGAGAGCTCAGAGCACAGGCCCCAGTGCTGCTGCGACAGGGGCCTTGAAAACAGCAAGAAAAACAACGACTAGAGAGGAGAAGAGAGGAGGGAGAGGATGAGGGAGGAGAGGAGAGAGATGAGAGGATAGAAAGAGCAGGGGAGGGAAGAGAGGAGGAGAGAGAAGAGAAGGAGGAGTGTACAATGAGATGAAAATGGGGGATGGAGAGGAGGAGAAAGAAAAGAATGGAGAATGAAGAAGAGGAGAAGGAGGTGAAGAAAAGAACAAGGGATGAAAGGAAGAAAAGAGAGAAAAAAGAGGGGGAGAAAGGAAAATGTAAGATCTAGAGATGGGTCCCCAGAATCTGTGCACACATGCGCTAATAATAATAATAATAATAATAATAATAATAATTATTATTATTATTATTATTATTATTATTATTATTATTATTATTATTACAACTAGCATGCTAACTGTGCACTTTGTGATTCACGGACAATAAAATGCCTTAGAAGTAGACGTGGACAACACACATCGGTCTAATTTTGACCTCAAGAGATGTTTTTACAATACAAATTTTCTTCTAATACATGGGGGAAAATCTGGTCATACTAATGCTAACAACAACTAGAATGCTAACAGCACACTTCCTGTACTGGGGCAAGACATATTTTCCTCCAATACAAGGAGAACAAATGTGGAACAGACACTTGATACTGGTTATAGTCCAATTTTCTTTGCTAGCAAGACAGCCACGCAAGATTATAATATTGTCTAATAATTGCTCCAAACATCCTCCTCTCAAATCATAGTGGTTTTGCAAAATTATTAATAAAGCGAATCGAAGACTTGGAGCCAATATTAAAAATGTGTTACAAACAAAACACAGGGATGAGAAAAAACAAATCTGCCAATCCACTCTCCAAAGCCCCCCGCTCGCATGGACCCGGGAATGAGACTCGCTTATTCAAACACATTATTAATACCACGTTTCAATGGTGGCCTCCCAAATGGATGGAGCACTCATTACCAGTAAGAGCATTGGGAGTACAGGGGCGCGAGGGAGAGCCGGGTCAGGCAGGAGGTCAGCCCAGAACAGCCCATTAAGTCATTTATGTGAAACTGTTAGCTTGTTAGCGAAGCGCGGGCTTATTCATTTCGCACATGCACACTGCGCTACGATCATTTAAGAGGGAGGCGTCTGAGCTCTGCATCCTTTTGAAAGAAACATATTATGTACAGTAGGAAAGGTATAGTGCAAGCTGCGGGGAAGAATATGAATTATGGAAATAGCGTGTTGTGGGGGGAATGTGTAGAAAAGCTGCAAATGTGAGTGTGATTTAATTTTGGTAACTGTGGTTCTATGAGTCACAAACAAATATTTTGGGATGTGGTGGGATTGAAATCGATATCAGCAATCGGTTGGGTTTTGAAAATAAAAAAATACCAGATTGTTTGGTGTCCATACAGAGTTTGGCACCCTAATGTTAGCAACAGCTATCATGCTAACAGTGCACTTCCTGATTCAGGGACAGTTCAGTGTTTTACAATTAGTCACAGACTGAATACGTTGGTCTGAATTTGACATCAAGAGCTGCTTTTACACTACAAATTTTTTCTAATACACGGGGATAAATCTGAACATACTAATGCTAACAACAACTAGCATGTTAACAGTGCACTTCCTGATTCGGGGACCATAAAGTGCTTTATAATTAGACAAAGACGGCACACATCGGTCTAATTTTGACCTCAAGAGCTGCTTTTACACTACAAATTTTCCTAATACACGAGGAAAAATCTGAACATACTAATGCTAACAACAACTAGCATGTTAACAGTGCACTTCCTGATTCGGGGACAGTAAAGTGCTTTATAATTCTACACAGACAGCACACATTGGTTTAATTTTGACCTCAAGAGCTGCTTTTATAATGCAAATTTTTCTCTAATACATGGGGGGGAAATCTGGTCATAGTAATGCTAACAACGACTAGCATGTTAACAGTGCACTTCCTGATTCGGGGACAGTACAGTGCTTTATAATTAGACACGGAATGCAAACATCGGTCTAAAGCTGCTTTTACGATACAAATTTCCCTCTAATACAAAAATCTGTTCATACTAATGCTACCCACAACTAGCATGCTAACAATGCACTTCCTGTACCTGGGGCAAGACCATTTTTTTTCTAATACATGGTAAAAAAAATCTCTCTACAGACGTGAGTATGAGTTCATATTGGTAACTCTAGTCTCCCAAAACTTGAGTCCATTCAGATTAAATTATGTTATATAATCAGGGACAGATTTAGGCTGAGTTCTTCTCTCAGACAGAAAAACACTCTGTTCCACCTTGTGATGTCATGTGGTAATACAGGAAGTGCTCTACTGTGTTTTTAAACTCCACACACCTTCACAAGAATCATTTGGATAATTTCAGCCCTGGAATTGCAATCCCTGCTGAACTAAAGGTAAAAGGAGCTGTTAACTTGAAAACTACCACTTCATGACATCACAAGGTGGAACAGAGCATTTTGAGCATTGGAGATCTCACAAAAGCCATTTTTTTTAGTTCCACTTTAAGTTCTGCTACCAAAGAACTTAAATGGTACCACGTCAACCAACTTGTCAAAAAACTGTGCGATCAACTCCATCCGAAAGTTCTCATTTCTCTGTCATATTTTATTTCTTTTCGAGTCTTATTAGAAAACAGATCCGACGCACAGCTCCGCTCCTCACATCGAGGACACGAGAGAGCCAGAAAACCCAAATGTTCTGCTCCAAATCAGCGCCGCTACATGAAACCGCACCACTTAGACTGTCATTAGAAAAACTGACAGGATTTATAGCATTAATTAGCCCGCTGATGCTAATCTGCAGACGAGGGGGACTTATTTCTGAACTCATTTCACACACCAAAAACCAATGGGATTTTTCTGACACTTCTGACACAGAGGGGGGCGTGTCTGGGTGGAGTTTGTATGTTAACCTAAACTATGCACTAGGCACCAGGCAACAGGCTACTCCTCCAGCTAGGTACTCCTGACCAACATGAAGGAATGTCGCCCACTCCTCCATTTTATATCACAGTTAATGCAAACTTAAAGGGATAGTCTGTAGTCTGCTTCTGCTGTTTCAAAAGGAAAATACCACAATTTTGACAACCAATCACAACCTTAAGCTGCAGGTAGAGGGCGCTGACAAGTTTGGGTTTATGGGTTGCCAGTGCCTTAACCTTCATGCCCGTGGCTCCAATCAAATACACCTCATTGATGCTAGCGGTTATAGCGGCTAATTTGGAGACAAGTTTCACATTTGGAATTCCGACCACGAGTATCATAGCAACCAAAGAGCCAATTCGGAGCGAGGTTGTTGAAGGTAACGCCCCTTCCTGCCCACAACACTGGTTTAGCAGGGAACAGGCGCTTAGCAACGCTGTCAATCAAACCTGTTGCTAACGCTAGCGAGAGTGACCTTGGGGAAAGAGTTATTAATGTTGATTCACGGATAAAATAGCGAAATAAAAACACCAGGATCATGTAGAGCGGGTTACGACCAAAATGACGAGTCTGACAGCTGCAGTTACAGAGAGAGGGGTGACGCTTTTTTAATAGAAAGTGAATTGGAGCCAGAGTCGATGAAGCCGGAAGTGCGTCCATGCTCACTTCCTATTTGGACCGCGGCGGCTAGCAGGTTAGCTATGTCCATTTATATATGCAGTCTCTGGTTGAGACTGATAATTAGCAGCATTACCATAGCATGAAAAAAGCAAAAGTTAAATCTGTCAACAGGACAAAACGTTGTAGGACAGAAGACGAAGACATTTCGCTGCCGCTTCTTCAGTTCTGGTCAGATCACTGCTGGACACGGCCTTATATCTGTCTGAAGTCTGAACTACACTGCTATTGTTTACAGTTTCAGCTTTAATGGCCCAAATTCAACCTTTAATGGCCCTACTGGCTCGCTCTTTTGTTCTCTTTGTTTCCTTTGTTTGCTTTGGGTCTGAGGATGGTGTTTGGGGATAATTGGTGTTTCAGGCCCCCATTCCAGTTCAAGGAGTCTTTTCTTAACAAAAATAACTTCTTTAACTCCCCTCTCAAACCAATTCTTTTTCTCTTTTTTTTTGGCTAAGAGTATTAATCTAGCATCTTATTAATGATGTGAAAGGTAAAAAAGGTCCTAAAAATGGAAACTAAACCCCATGAACAGAAGACAGATACAAGTTTTTTTCTAATTTTCTCATTCTCAGTTTATGGACAGGCCTCGTGTGGAAGCGCAGAACCTCCAGAGTTCACTCCCTGAGCTGCAGAGGCTGCACTAGCACTGAGTCATGACTGGCTGCAGGTGCTGGGGTTTAGGTAGAGACCATTTAGATCAGACAGAGGCATTTTAGGTTTAAACCAACTGGATTTCAGCAGTGAACCTGGCAACCCAACACATGAGCAGTTGTAGTATTAGAGAAAAATTCTTAACTAATAGATATTAATTTTAACTTTGCGGTGTGGAGAGGGACTTGAGGACCATCAGATGAAGCTTGCGTACCGATGATGGGACCAGTACCACAGTTTGACACCCTCATCTTTCGAAATCCTCGTCTTCCTTCCTCTCCCCATGAGAAGTGCTCCACCATCACAGAAATGAGGCTGTGATTAAAGACGCTTGTTCGGGACAGTGGACGCTCTCTTCTGTTTCCTGCCCCCCCCCTTCTCCTCCTTTTACCCCTCCACCCTTTACCCCCTTTCCTCCCTCCCTCCCCTCCCTCCCTCCCTCCCTCCTCTCCCTCGTTCTCTCTCCTCGCTGGGAACCACCTCTCTTCGCTTTGCATGATAAATCTGACCGGGTCCAACAGTCCACTCCACCCAAACGAAGGAGCCTGGAGACGAGCCAGGAGGTAAAACCTAGCAACAAAATTAGCTTTGGCCCGGAGCAGGGGAGCCGGGGGTGGTCCGGGGGGGGGGGGGGGGTACGGGGGGAGGGGGTGGACATCGGGGGGGTGGAGAGTGCGGAGGGGGGCTTGGCGTGGGCACAGTTTGGGCATATGGGGCTTTGTTTGTGGGGTTGGGGCATTTAGTCATCCTGTCACCGAACTGGCACCGGAGCAGAGACTGGCCCTGCCGAACGCTGAAAAAAAGAGTTGAACTGTAACTAAGGCTGTGTAGGTCACTGTACTGTTGTCGGGTGAAATAAACAGCTATGAATGGAGTTTCAGCCAAAAGAAAATGGGACAAAATGTGAAATAATATACAAATATGGAGCACTTCCTGTTTTACCACGTGACATCACAAGGTGGAACAAAGTGTAACAGCTTAAATCTGCAGGTTTTGTGTGTTAAACATGTGTGAATGAAACCAAACATCCAGCTCATCCAGGTCTGTTTGTGATGATGAAACGACATTATAACATAGATCAAATTTTGCCTGTTCAGTTGCGTCATAGGTAAAACTCCGGATTTGTCCTGCACAGTTTTTAAGCTCATAAACGATCAGCGGACTCATTCTACTTTTAAATTGTGTTCACAGTAAACGCATGGCTTTGTTAGCATAGCATTCACGCTAATATTTGCTTTCCCATTGTACATCCCTGCTGCTGACACCAGGGGGAGCTCCAGTGTCAAAATGCCTCATTGGAAACAGAAGTGTAGTTTATGAAGTGTGTTTCCCAAATGTAGGCTTTATTTTAAGTTAGAAAATATGAAATACTAATCCCAAAGTGAGCTAAGGCATGTTTAAAGGGGAATTAAAGATGTTTATTTATTTATTTATCTTGCCATGATTGGGGGTGGAATGAAAAAAATATGTAAAAATATCGATCTAATAATGCTGAATACACACATGTACATATGTTTGCAGCGCAGGTCTATACTTAACATCTGTGTAATCCATAGACTTTATATATAAATGGATATAGCTAACCTGCTAGCCACCGCACTCCAAACAGGAAGTGCGCCTGGGCTGCTCCCGGCTCCATCGACTTCCTGCTCTACGTGATCCTAGTGTTTTTATTTAGCAGTTGCGTCCATAAATCAAGATATGAACATTAATAAGAGACAAATCAGGCGCCTTCTTTACCCGAGGTCACTCTCGTTAGCAACAGGTTTGATTGACAGCGTTGCTAAGTGCCTGCTCCCTGCTAAACCTCACCTAGCAGCCTCGTTCCTGATTGGCTCTTTGGTTGCTATGATACTCACGGTCGTAATTCCGGCTTCAAATTCGTCGCTTTACCTGCTCCAGCCTCGACGAGCTTCGTTTGAGCGGAGCCGAGCGCCGTGGGCGACGTCACACTCGCTCAGTCCACTTCTTTACACAGTCTGTGGTGTAACACTCTATTCATCAGGATTACCTTGTCCAATACTGACCTCATTCTCCAAACAAGAGCTTAGCAGAATTACCTGAGGGTGTGTTTGATTTATCACACAGGGCCACCCCAAAGCCTCTGCTGTACTGTGTCCACCTGAGGGACATGTCTCCACCCCTGATGTCTCCACCCCCTGATGTCTCCACCCCCCTGATGTCTCCACCCTCTGACATTTTATCGAAAAAACCTTGTATCTGTAGTTTAGACGTCTACAAACATGTTCTGAAACACATGGGATTTTTGAAATACAGTGTAAGAAATATCCTTTTTACACACATATAACAAAAATAAACTTGTTGTATTTAGCCTGATAGACCAAAGCAGACCATAAAGAGACCAAAAAAGACTAAAGTAGACCAAAAAAGACTAAAAGTAGACCAGGGCAGATCAAAGTAGACCAAAAACAGACCAAAACAGGCCAAAGTAGACCAAAAACAGATCAAACCAAACCAAAGCAGACCAAAAACAGACCAAAGCAGACCAAAAACAGACCAAAAAAAGACCTAAAGTAGACCAAAAAAAGACTAAAGTAGACCAGAGCAGATCAAAGTAGACCAAAACAGACAAAAAAGGCCAAAGCAGACCATAAAGAGACCAAAAAAAAAAAGACTAAAAGTAGACCAAAAAAGACTAAAGTAGACCAGAGCAGATCAAAGTAGACCAAAAACAGACAAAAACAGGCCAAAGCAGACCAAAAAACAGACCAGAAAAACAAACCAAAGCAGACCAAAACAGACCAAAGCAGACCAAAAACAGACCAAAAAACAAACCAAAAACAAACCAAAGCAGACCAAAAACAGACCAAAACAGACCAAAAACAGACCAAAGTAAACCAAAAACAGACCAAAAACAGACAAAAAAGAGACCAAAGCAGACCAAAACAGACCAAAGCAGACCAAAACAGACCCAAAACAGACCAAAAACAGACCAAAGTAAACCAAAAAACAGACAAAAATAGACCAAAGCAGACCAAAAACAGACCAAAACAGACCAAAACAGACCAAAAAACAGACCAAAACAGACAAAGTAAACCAAAAACAGACCAAAAAAGAGACCAAAGCAGACCAAAAACAGACCAAAAGCAGACCAAAACAGACCAAAACAGACCAAAACAGACCAAAGTAAACCAAAAACAGACCAAAAACAGACCAAAACAGACCAAAACAGACTGAAATCAGACCAAAACAGACAAAAGTAAACCATAAACAGACCAAAGTAAATCAAAAACAGACCAAAGTAGACCAAAACAGACCAAAACAGACACATTTGAGCTGTAGTTAGTCAAACAGTTAAAGCTACAGTGTGTAACTTTCTGAAGGTGGCATGTCGCCTTCATGATTTCAGGGAGAGATACAAAGATAAAACTAATCTGGAACATTCTCCATGGAAATAGATCAGTTTTATGCCATTGTGGCCAAATAAGAGTCAGGTTTGTGGAGATGCGAGCTTCCTCCCAGTAAAGACGCAGGTTTTACAGTGTAATAAACACAACTAAAGTGAAAAAAGGTTTATCTTAGTCAGTTGTTTTAGCAAAAATGTTGCACACTGGGGCTTTAAATGTACTTTTTATGTGTTGCTGGCCACATTTTGCACAAGTTGGTCCATTAAGAATTGTATTTATCTGGATATTTTGGTGTTTACTTCCAAATACAGGCCTATCCAGCTCCTCCCTTATATGGACATGCCTCCGCCCACTTTACCCACTCCATATATGGTCGATATGACTCCGCCTCCTGCCCCCCCCGTCCCTCCCGTGTGTCCCGTGTTTACCCAGTGCAGCTGCAGTCTGTGTGTGCCGTCATGGGGCCGTCCTGCTCCCTTTCATACTGGGTCAATATTAGCTTATGAAGCTTCAAAAAGATGCATTTTGGGCTCGTCCATTGTCACGGCGACCGCTTTAGAGCCCGGGACAAAACGTGAGGACAGACGGGACAGGGAGGGACTCGACCCAATCGCACACTTTTACATTTAGGAAGCAGACACATTTCAGCTGTGTCGTCAGGGCATGTTTCTTAAAATGTTTTGCCCTAGTTTTCTTGAATATAATGTTTACACTGATAAAACGTTTTCAGCATCCTTAAAGCTGCACTGTGAAACTTTTCTAACTTTTCTAACTCGTTTAATGCCACACTATGGAACATTTTACGCAAAGCAATGACATCCACATCCACAGTAGTAGCCCCGCACTGTTAATTGATACTTTGCAGCTGATGCTAACTGTAGGCACTGCTCTGTCTCAGACTTTTTAGTTTTTTTTTACGAGGCTGTGTTTGCTAATGTGTGCGTCGCGTCACCATGGCGACAGCTGAACATTCCACCACAGACATACAAGTAGAATCCCCCCGGCGTCACTGCGAAGTATCACTGGGATGTCAGTACTTTGGTTCCACAGCAAAATAAAATTCTATTCTGTCAACAAAAGTTTTAGAGTGAAAGTTTTAAATTGAATTTTCTTTGATTTAATGGAATTTTCTTTTGTTATTTTTATTCAGGATTCTTTTTTTTTTTTTTTTCAACCAAGAAAAGTTGAATAAAACAAGTGACTTTAAATATTCACTTTGAAAAGCCCCAGACCAGACACAAATATGTTTGTAAAGTTTGTCTCTGGTCTGGAATTTCCTCAAACAAAACCAAAAAGAAAAAAACTGTAAAAATGTATTTTTTTAAAATGTTGTGGTAATGTATTTTTTGGAGGGGGGGGACTAAACACAGAAGTAAATCCGGACTTGACCAGGACTAAACGAGGACTAGAAAACCAGGACTAGGACTAAACCAGGACTAAAGCAGGACTAAACCAGGACTAAACCAGGACTAAACCAGGACTTGACCAGGACTAAACCAGGACTAAAACCAGGACCAGGACTAGAACAGGCTCAAATAAAGTCTACATCAAGACTAAGATTGGTTCAATATTAGAGAACAAAAGGACTAAACCAGAGACCAAAGCAGACTAAAGCAGACCAGAACAGACCAAAAGAGGCTTAAAACAGACCCAGAACAGACCAGAACAGACCAGAACAGACCACCAGGACAGACCAGGACAGACCAACACCAAGTGGAACTCACCTCCAGATATTTTTAATGTACCAAATAATTCCATAGTAACTGCAGCTAATCCCCAACTGATTTACCGTATTCTCCAGATTAGGTGTGCAATCAAAATTAATGAAGTTATTTGAATATTAAACATTTGGGAAAAAACTGTAAATATCAGAACACAGACATGATTCGTGGCGTCGTTCTGTGGTTTGTGGTTCTGAAAAAGTCTTGTCTAAAACTTTAAAACATGCAGGGGAAAGTTTTGCAGAACCTTTTAAGGCTGGAGTTCTTCTAAAATGTTGGTAATGCTCAGGAAATGTTCTGCTGTGAAAATGTGTCAGTTTTGCTCAGAGCAGCTCGTGCCTCTGTCACATCTGTGGGTGTGGACTGCCATCGTGCGGCCAGAGCAGGAACTACAGCTCAAAGTGAGGCTCAATGTGAGATTTATGCAAGAGTTTAAAACACTGAGGGGCCCTGACCTAGAAATATAAGACAAGTGAGCCCAGCAGAACAATGTAGACCAAAAACAGACCAAAGCCAGACCAAAGCAGACCAAAACAGACCAAAAACAGACCAAAGCAGACCAGAGCAGACCTAAGTAGAACAAAAACAGACCAAAGAAGACAGAAAACAGACCAAAAAACAGACCAAAGCAGACCAAAAACAGACCAAAGCAGACCAAAACAGACCAAAGCAGACCAAAAAAACAGACCTAAGTAGAACAAAACAGACCAAAAGCAGACCAAAGACAGAAAACAGACAAAAACAGACCAAGACAGACTAAAGCAGACTAAAAACAGACCAAAGCAGACTAAAAACAGACCAATGCAGACCAAAACAGACCAAAGCAGACCTAAAAAACAGACAAAAACAGACCCTAAGTGGAACAAAACAGACCAAAGCAGACCAAAGACAGAAAAACAGACAAAAAAACAGACCAAGACAGACTAAAGCAGACTAAAAACAGACCAAAGCAGACTAAAAACAGACCAAACAACGCAGACCAAAAACAGACCAAAGCAGACTAAAACAGACAAAAAACAGACCTAAGTGGAACAAAAACAGACCAAAACAGACCAAAAACAAACAAAACAAAAGACCAAAGCAGACCAAAACAGACCAATGCAGACCAAAACAGACAAAAACAGACTAAAAACAGACCAAAGCAGACCAAAAGCCAAAAGTCATGATGTAACTGGCGTGTATGGAGTGAACAGCTGAATTTGCCTGTTAAAGGTGCACTATGTAACTTTCCTACCAGGCTCTTGCTTTAGAGTCTAATGTTTCAAGGTACAATATTTAAAACCGAAATCGTCTCCTGGTGAGCAAGTTCACAAATGCAAATGGACTTGAATATTTCACAGAATATTATAGCGAGAGGAGAACAAGTCGGGTTTGTGGAGATGCAAGCCCACTCAGAGTAAGGACAAATGTTTTCACGCCCAATACAAACATCCACAATGGAAAAAACAAGTGGCAAAACTGTTACACGTTGGGGCTTTTTTAAATGGTATCAGTGTTGGGTCTGGTTGGTCTGATACAAGTGGAGTCAGGTGTGTGGAGCGGCCCACCTGTATGTTTACTCAGGGCCGCTATCAGCCGCAGACCAAACAACTGCTTCCTCTGCCCCCTCCTCGTTTCTACCCTCATATCCTCCTCCACCCGGCCCCGTGCCCCCCACCCCCCCACCCACACCCCCACACCCAACCACACACCCCACACCCACCCACACACACCCACACCACCCCCGCTCTGCCCACGCGCCGCAGACACACGGCCGGAACCGCCACAGACGCCGCCGTTTGTCAAACTGTCTGCTCCACACGAGGTCACGTTTGGCTGATTGTTTCTGAAAATATTTAGCCCTAGTTTTCTTAAATATAATGTTCACACTGAGTAATCAACATCATCCTTAAAAGCTGCAAGCTGGGACATTTAGCAAAGCAATAACGTCCACGTCCACAGCAGTAAACCCACACTGTTAATTGATACTTTGCAGCTGATGTCGTAACATTCCCTGGGGGTGACGCTAAACTGTAGGCACTGCTCTGTCTGAGACTTTTTTATATATACAATCTGACCTGAAGGAACTGACAACTACAACGGTGAGCTGATTTTTACTGTTAAAAAGGCTAGCTAGCATAGCCAACAGTTTTAGCCAACAGTTTTTTTTCAGTTAGTCACTTTTTTGTTCAAAATAGGGAAGGCAACGTTTATTTGTATAGAGCTCAAAGCGGTCAAAACAGACCAAAAGAGACTAAAAGAGACCAAAAAGAGACCAAAAGAGAGACCAAAAGAGACTAAAAGAGACCAAAAAGAGACAAAAGAGACCAAAAGAGACCAAAAGAGGACCAAAAAGAGACCAAAAGAGACTAAAAAGAGACCAAAAAGAGACCAAAAGAGACCAAAAGAGACCAAAAGAGACTAAAGAGACACAAAGAGACCAAAAAAAGAGACCAAAAGAGACCAAAAGAGACTAAAGAGACCAAAAGAGACTAAAGAGACCAAAATGAGACCAAAAGAGACCAAAAGAAGACCAAAAGAGACTAAAAAGAGACTAAAAAAGAGACCAAAAGAGACCAAAAGAGACTAAAAGAGACTAAAAGAGACTAAAGAGACCAAAAGAGACCAAAAGAGACCAAAAGGACTAAAAGAGAACCAAAAGAGACCAAAAGAGGACCAAAAAGAGACCAAAGCAGACTAAAAGAGAACCAGAAGAGACCAGAGACCAAGCAAAGAGACCAGAGCATACCAAAAGGCAGACCAAAAGGAAGACCCCAAGCATACCATACGAGACCAAAGCAGACAAAAGCATACCAAGGCAGACCAAATATCACCCAAAAGCAGACCAAAGAGTACCAAAGCGAGGCCAGAGCAGACCAAAGCAGACCAAAAGATGACCAAAGCAGAGTTAATGTTTCAGCAGATTTTAGTTTTATCCATAGAAGTGATTATGGGCTTGCTGGGGTGAATATGCCACCTGCGTCTCCGAAAGGTTTCCGAAGTGTACCGGTATAAACTTATATATGCACTTAAATGAGTTTTTTATGGTTCAGAAATACCTTGTAACCG
>JAIEZT010000007.1:31131828-31305041 GCA_019594935.1 Periophthalmus modestus | reverse complement strand
TTTGGTGCTCTATGTGTCCTCTGTCTGCGCTCTATGTGTCCTCTGTCTGCGCTCTATGTGTCCTCTGTCTGCGCTCTATGTTGTCCTCTGTCTGCGCTCTATGTGTCCTCTGTCTGCGCTCTATGTGTCCTCTGTCTGTGCTCTGTGTGTCCCCTGTCTGTGCTCTGTGTGTCCTCTGTCTACACTCTATGTGTTCCTCTGTCTACACTCTATGTGTCCTCTGTCTGTGCTCTGTGTGTCCCCTGTCTGTGCTCTGTGTGTCCTCTGTCTACACTCTATGTGTCCTCCTCTGTCTGTCCTCTCTCTCCTCTGTGTCCTCTGTCTGCTCTCTATGTGTCCTCTGTCTGCGCTCTATGTGTCCTCTGTCTGCGCTCTATGTGTCCTCTGTCTGTCTGCGCTCTATGTGTCCTCTGTCTGCGCTCTATGTGTCCTCTGTCTGCGCTCTATGTGTCCTCTGTCTGCGCTCTATGTGTCCTCTGTCTGCTCTCTATGTGTCCTCTGTCTGCGCTCTATGTGTCCTCTGTCTGCGCTCTATGTGTCCTCTGTCTACGCTCTATGTGTCCTCTGTCTGTGCTCTGTGTGTCCTCTGTCTGCGCTCTATGTGTCCTCTTTATTTGACATAGTTACTGCAGCCCTGTACTCCACTCAGAGCCCTGAGGTCAGAGGTCAGCTCACCCAAAGTCAGGCTCAAGACCAGAGGTGACGGAGCCTTTTCTGTGGCAGCTCCCCGACTATGGAACAGCGCCCTCTGCCTGTCAGATCCTCTCAGTCTTTAACACAGTTTAAGACTGAAAACCCAGCTCTTCTCCCTGGTATTTAACACTAGTTTCACAGGATATACAGGTGTTTTAATGTTCTTTTCCCATGTATCGATCTGTTTATCTGTTTTTTGTTGACCTTTATGTGAAGCACTTTGTTCAGATGAAGTTTTTTTTTATGCGCTATAGAAATAAACATGAATTGAATATCTTTGTACTTGTGAACTGCCACTTATAGTTACAAAAAACGTGAAAATCCTCTACATGTGCTCTCAGTCAGTATAAACATCATGTGAGTACTTTACATCCACACAGCTGTCCCCTTGTCCCTGTAGTGCCGGTTTAACCTGAGCTGTCCAGATTTGCGGGCGGGCCGGAGCAGAGGTGAAAGTGGATCTGTAAATGGTGCGGAGGGAGGCGGGGCTGTTATCAGAGCCGCCGCGCTCCGGTTTCCTGCCGGGGTCATGTGACAGCGGCTCCTGCGCTGTGATTGGCTGAGGGCGCCGTGCTGCCAGGTAATGATGTAAGGTGAGTGTGTGGGAACGCGGGGAGCGATAATGCGCTTTGTGAAAACGGGACGGCCCGATAACGTGAATGTTCTCACCGCTGTACCTCTGCTGTTCCTCTCAGAGCTGTCCGTGTGCAGAAGAATATTCAGAGCGAAAGTGTCGGAAATCAGACACTAATCGATACTAAAACTAATGTCGAAAGTAGATACTGATTTGAGCAGGTATTGATACTAAAAAAGTCACATTCACAGGACAGAAATGAACCTTTTCTCAATATCTTTAGAATGATCTGGAGCTGTATCAGAGCAAATATAAGACACATAGACTAGTTTACACCCCTGGACCACTATGAACCTACTGCACACTGAGGGATCACACAGATATAAAACACATGGGAATATAACAGAAAGTACAGTTGTCCCTCACTATATCACAGTTCACCTTTTTTTTTGTGCAATTTGACATGCTTTTTTACAGTGTATGCATTTTTTCTGCGTCCTGATTGGCTGAGGGACTGTGGACCATTGTGTTCTGCGTCCTGATTGGCTGAGGGACTGTGGACCATTGTGTTCTGCGTCCTGATTGGCTGAGGGACTGTGGATCATTGTGTTCTGTGTCCTGATTGGCTGAGGGACTGTAGACCATTGTCCATCAGTCTCCTCCGTGTCTCCTGTACAGTACAGAATGTGTTCAGACAAATTTACATAAATGTTTGATCTCAGTGTGACTCTTAAGTGTTTGCAAGTTTTCTCCCCGACAAAACCTACAATTTCGATTAAACGTTCTGCACCGACAAAGGCACCAACGAAGGTTTGAACTTTGAGAGAGTTTAAACAAGAGAGAAATGTGAGAAAATGTTAATGTCTGTGTGAGAAAAGTGTATAAAGTGTGTGGTGAGGGGTTTTACAGACAAGAAACATAGAATAATTGTAGAAAATAAAGCTGATACTTCACAGATCGGATTTTGCCAATTGCAGGTTATTTTTAGAATGTAACCCCAGAGATAAACGAGGGACCACTGTACTACTATTTAATGTTGTAAATCACTTTATGTCCTTCTTTACCCTAAATCTTTACTTGTGTTATGTATTATGGATTTCTTTAACCCAGTCCTTCTCAAATAGTGGGGCCTGCCCCCCTGGGGGGGCGCGGAGCGATGCCAGGGGGGCGCGAATGACCCTGGGGACCATGCTTTTCTTTTACCGTACTAGAAAGTGTAATTGCACATCCACTACAGTAGGTGGCAGTTGCGCTCTCATTGTCAGAGTGTGAGTATTGGCTCTAGGCCATAGAATTAATACTGTCTATGCGCACACACGCAAAGGTGTAAGGTTTGCACATGCACACAGCAAAGAGCAGGAGAGAACAGAGAGAACAAACCCCACAAGAGAAGAGGCGCCGGGTCCTATCGTCGCCGATAGACTCGCGGTTGTGGACTTTACATCACCGTAACTCTGAAACTAATCGTGCTTCATGTAAATTCAAACGGCGTCTCAAAGCAGAGGCACGAGGCTCTTTAGATATTTTACCGTCATTAATCTGCCTCTGTCGACGAACAAGAGGCAGGAGCCGCGGGGATTTTCCCCTCCAGACCTCCTCTCCAGACCTCCTCTCCTCTCCAGACCTCCTCTCCTCTCCAGACCTCCTCTCCTCTCCAGACCTCCTCTCCAGACCTCCTCTCCTCTCCAGACCTCCTCTCCTCTCCAGACCTCCCCTCCTCTCCAGACCTCCTCTCCTCTCCAGACCTCCCCTCCTCTCCAGACCTCCTCTCCAGACCTCCTCTCCTCTCCAGACCTCCCTCCTCTCCAGACTTCCCCTCCAGACCCTCCTCTCCAGACCTCCCCTCCTCTCCAGACCTCCTCCCCAGACCTCCCCTCCTCTCCAGACCTCCTCCCCAGACCTCCCCTCCTCTCCAGACCTCCTCTCCAGACCTCCTCTCCAGACCTCCCCTCGCTCGGCCCTGTTCTCATCGAGGCTCTTCAGGCTCTTGAGTTTTGTTTTGGGCTTTTTACAGGGGGCAGAGAGGAGGAGGGACTGAGGATTCTGGGAAATGACCCTTCTCCCTCCTCCACCTCTTCCTCTTCTCCTCCCTGTCTCTCACCCCTCTCCCTTCCCCATCTCTTTCCCCTCTCTTTCTCTCTCACCTTTCTCTTCCACTTGTTCTTCCCTCTCTTATCCTCTCCCCATGCCTCCCCTTTTCCTCCTCCTCTCAGCCTCGACTCCTCCTCTTCCTTTCCTCCTCTGCTTCACCTCCTGTTCTCTCTTCCCCTCTCCCTTTCTCTCTTCCTCTCTCTCTCTTTTCCCTCTCCATTCCTCCCTCCTCTTCTCTCTCTTTTTCTATCTCTCCCTACTCCCCTCTCTCCCTCCTCTCTCTCTCTCCCCCTGCATCCCCCCCTCCTCCTCTCTTCTCTCTCCTCTCTCTTTGTGGCAGTAGCTGTCTCTCCTCCTCTCTCCTCTCCTCCTCTCCTCCTCTTCTCCCTCTGTTGCAGTATCTCTCTCTCAGACACCTGCTCATTTCCATGTCTAATGTTCTGCATTAATGAGTCTCGGTCGTGTGTGAAAAGGCCAAAGACAAACACAGGATCTGGACGTTTGGGACTTTGGAGCTGAACAGTAACGACTCCCGATTCTCCTGATTCTCCTGATTCTCCTGATTCTCCTGATTCTCCTGATTCTCCCGATTCTCCCGATTCTCCCGATTCTCCTGATTCTCCTGATTCTCCTCAAACACTTTAATATCGTCTGTTATTTCAGCTCAAATACAGAAAATACAGGACTTGAAAAAGTTCCTTCCGTCTTTTGGAACATAATGAACAAAGTGACTGAGGTTCCTGCTGATCATTTATTTAAAGTATATATAAGTTTGAAATAAAAAATTATCTTTAATACAATAAAGTAGAGTCTAGTTAAGTAGTATTTTGGTAACACTATGATACTTACACCTTAATTATCCTTGAACAAAGAGGAGAGGAAAGAAGGGCTGTGTCCCAATTCGACACATATCAATGGGCAAATATAACATTGTAGATGATTTTTCCCCCAATTGTATCTAGTTTTACATAACTTTAAGAAAATACACCTTGTTTCTCCTGTAGAAGAAGTGCCGCGCAGTGCATGATGGGAAATAAGAGTGAGCGAAGTCTGCTCACACTTCCTTCACGACCGATCTCCATGGAAACGCTGGGCACATTCGTCGGCCGCATTTGTCGGTTGCGTGAAATGGGACGGGCCTTGGAAGTGACATGGTAAAGGAGAGAAAGTTCAGAAAGAGAGAAAGAAAGAGGAGAGGAAAGGAGTTTTTCTTTTTTTTATTCTTGTGTGTCTTTAAACTCTGAACTACGAGTCTACAGCAAAGTATCGATGAGGACGACAGTCGCTCAGTCGATGGAGCGTTTGTCCACTGAGCTGAAGGTTGGCGGTTCAAATCCCGCTCTCGACGGGAACATCACTGGGAGAGCGGACAGGTAGGTGGTGCGATTCCGGCTCCCACAGATGAATACTGTTGTTGTTGTGTCCTTGGGCAAGACACTTACCCCACCTCGTCCCCGGTGTATGAACGATGATGATGTTTTTTTTTATATTTTTTGAGTGGAACATTCATCACAAACCCAAAGTTTGGTGGTTTTATTCCTGCTTGGAGCACTGCTGCCGCCGTTGTGTCCTTTGGCAAGACACTTCAGCCACATTGTATGAGTTTGATACAAGGATCATGTAATACAACAACACGACCAACTTAATCTACAGCTCATGATTGAATATATACACTTTAATATATTTCAGATGCATTCAAATGTTGTTTTCCGCTTTTTAAGACAATTCTGATTCAAATAAACGATTTCTGCAATAAAGTGCCGTCGTCATGAAGCTGCAACTGTAGCAAAAACAGGTTTAAACTACAGTGAAGCACATACAGTGTATTTGGAGCGGTCGACCCGGAGCAGCTGAACAAGCAGAGCCACACAGAGGCGTTTGTGTGGGGTCATAATGAGAGAGATGGACCACTGGGCTGAGTCGAGGAGGTGGAGGCGTGAAGCGGGTATGAAGGAGGCGAAGGGGGGAGGTGGATCGGGGGCATTCCTCTGGTCTGGTCCACAGACTGTGTAAAGAAGTGGACTGAGTGAGTGTGACGTCACCCACAGCGTTCAGCTCCAGTCAAACGAAGCTCATCGAGGTCGGCGGTTGGAGCTGCGAAATTGGAGCAGAGTTGCATATTAGGAATTCAGACCATGAGTATCTTAGCAACCAAAGAGCCAATCAGGAGAGAGGCTGCTGAAGGTAACGCCCCCTCCTGCCTGCAGCAATGGTTTAGCAGAGAGCAGGTGCTTAGTAATGCTGTCAATCAAACCTGTTTGCTAACGCTAGCGGGAGCGAACTCAGAGAAAGAAGGCAGCTGATTTGTCTCTTATTAATGTTCAGATCTTGATTTACGGACAGAAAAGTGAAATAAAAACACCAGGAACATGAAGAGCAGTTTAATATGAACATTTAAGACCAAAATGGCGAGTCTGACAGCAGTAGTTACAGAGAGAGGGGCGACAGTTTTTCAATAGAAAGTTAATTGTAGCCAGAGCGTACAGGCTACCAGGTTAGCAAAGTCTATTTACATATACAGTCCTGACTTAAAGGGTCTATATCTGAATCTTTTTACATATTTTTGAGCAGATTTTGTCTTGCCTCAGCTCAGATATTTGTATAAGACGCCTCCTCCTCCTCTTCCTCCACCTCCTCATCTACTTCCACTTCCCTCCATCTCTCCTCCTTCCCTCTTCTCCCTCTCCTGCTCCCCCTTTTACAACTCCTTCTCTCTCTCTCTCTCAACTTTCTGTCCTTGTCTCTTATCTCTCTCCTCCTCCTCTCTCATCCACCTTTTTTCTCTTTTCCCTCTCCTCGTCTGTCCTGTCCTCCTCCCTCTCTCCTCTTCCTCTCCTTCTCCTGTCTCTCTTTTATCTCTCCATCTCCTCCTCTTCTCTCTCTTTCTCCTCTGCATCTTTTTACCTTTTTACAGACAGCTCTTTAGGTCTAATTAGAAAGCACTTTATTGTCCGATTATCAGGAGGTGTGTGTTAGCATGCTAGTTGTTGTTAACTTTGGGTTGTGTTTGCATGTGGGCCAGAGAGGACGAGGGACTGGGAATTCAGGGAAGGGACACTCCTCCTCTCTACATCTCCTCCTCCCCTTTATCGCTATTGTCAATCAGGGTGTGTGTGTGTGTATGTGTTAGCATGCTAGTTGTTGCTAACGGTTTGAGTGTGGCCTTTTACACGGGTCAGAGAGGAGGAGAGACTGGTGATTCTGGGATTGAACCCTCATCCTTCCCCACTCCTCCTTTCTACATCTCCTCCTCCCAGTATTTCACTACTTTATTTTCAACCAGGTGGTGTGTGTTAGCATGCTAGTTGTTGTTGGTGCTAACTTTGGGTTGAGTGTGGGTTTTTACAGGGGCCAAAGAGAGGGAGGGACTGGAGATTCTGGGAACAAACACTCCTCCTTCCCCCACTCCACTCCTCCTCTTTTCCTGTCTTACCACTTGATAGTCAATCAGGAGGTGTGTGTTAGCATGCTAGTTGGTGTGAATTTTGGGTCGTGTTTGAGCGCAGGTTTTAAGAGAGGAGTGGGAAAGGCGTAGAAGAGGAGAGGAAAAGAACGCGGGATGAGGATAAGAGGAGCAGAGAAGAGGGGAAGAGATGAGGAGGAGGTGAAGAAGAGAGGAGGAAAGAAGGAAGAGGAGGAGAGAGGAAAAGAACAAGGAATGAGAGGTAGAGAAGAGCTGTAAAAAATGCTTATAAACTCATCACGGAGAGTAATTAGGATGGTCTGATGTATAAAGGTAAATGAGGAATAACCTTTAGGACGGTAAAGAGGAGGTACAGCGCCTTCATCTTTTCAAGCATCATTTGAAAGAGTGAATAATGAAAAAGAGAGATATCGTCGCTGACAGACACGTGATGTGAACTGTCCATATTCACAGCGGAAGTGGTTGATTGGACGATTTCTGATTTTATTTGCGCAGAAGGAAAAGCCAAAGTGTGAGACAAAGAGCAGACTCACTGTGGCATTGGACTGAGATCTGTGCCTCTGCTGAATCTTAATTGGCTGCAGCCCGAGTTCAGAGCAAAGGCCCCAGTGCTGCTGCGACAGGGGCCTTGAAAAACAGCAAGAAAAAACAACGACGAGAGAGGAGAGAAGGAGGAGAGAGAGAGAGAAGAAGAGAGGAGGAGAGGAGGAGAAGAAGAGAGGAGGAGAGAGAGAGAGAGGGGAGAGAGAGGAGGAGAGAGAGGAGGAGGAGGAGAAGAAGAGAGCTCAGAGCACAGGCCCCAGTGCTGCTGCGACAGGGGCCTTGAAAACAGCAAGAAAAACAACGACGAGAGAGGAGAGAAGGAGGAGAGAGAGAAGAAGAGAGGAGGAGAGGAGGAGAAGAAGAGAGGAGGAGAGAGAGGAGAGGAGAGAGAGAGGAGAGGAGAGAGAGGAGAAGAGAGGAGGAGAAGAAGAGAGCTCAGAGCACAGGCCCCAGTGCTGCTGTGACAGGGCCTTGAAAACAGCAAGAAAAACAACGACTAAAGAGGAGAGGAGAGGAGGAGAGAGGAGGAGAGAGGAGTGGAGGAGGAGAGAGAGGAGAGCTCAGAGCACAGGCCCCAGTGCTGCTGCGACAGGGGGCCTTGAAAACAGCAAGAAAAAACAACGACTAGAGAGGAGAAGAGAGGAGGGAGAGGATGAGGGAGGAGAGGAGAGAGATGAGAGGATAGAAAGAGCAGGGGAGGGAAGAGAGGAGGAGAGAGAAGAGAAGGAGGAGTGTACAATGAGATGAAAATGGGGATGGAGAGGAGGAGAAAGAAAAGAATGGAGAATGAAGAGGAGAAGGAGGTGAAGAAAAGAACAAGGGATGAAAGGAAGAAAAGAGAGAAAAAAGAGGGGGAGAAAGGAAAATGTAAGATCTAGAGATGGGTCCCCAGAATCTGTGCACACATGCGCTAATAATAATAATAATAATAATAATAATAATAATTATTATTATTATTATTATTATTATTATTATTATTATTATTATTATTACAACTAGCATGCTAACTGTGCACTTTGTGATTCACGGACAATAAAATGCCTTAGAAGTAGACGTGGACAACACACATCGGTCTAATTTTGACCCTCAGAGATGTTTTTACAATACAAATTTTCTTCTAATACATGGGGGAAAATCTGGTCATACTAATGCTAACAACAACTAGAATGCTAACAGCACACTTCCTGTACTGGGGCAAGACATATTTTCCTCCAATACAAGGAGAACAAATGTGGAACAGACACTTGATACTGGTTATAGTCCAATTTCTTTGCTAGCAAGACAGCCACGCAAGATTATAATATTGTCTAATTGCTCCAAACATCCTCCTCTCAAATCATAGTGGTTTTGCAAATTAATAAAAGCGAATCGAAGACTTGGAGCCAATATTAAAAATGTGTTACAAACAAAACAGGGATGAGAAAAACAAATCTGCCAATCCACTCTCCAAAGCCCCCCGCTCGCATGGACCCGGGAATGAGACTCGCTTATTCAAACACATTATTAATACCACGTTTCAATGGTGGCCTCCCAAATGGATGGAGCACTCATTACCAGTAAGAGCATTGGGAGTACAGGGGCGCGAGGGAGAGCCGGGTCAGGCAGGAGGTCAGCCCAGAACAGCCCATTAAGTCATTTATGTGAAACTGTTAGCTTGTTAGCGAAGCGCGGGCTTATTCATTTCGCACATGCACACTGCGCTACGATCATTTAAGAGGGAGGCGTCTGAGCTCTGCATCCTTTTGAAAGAAACATATTATGTACAGTAGGAAAGGTATAGTGCAAGCTGCGGGGAAGAATATGAATTATGGAAATAGCGTTTTGTGGGGGGAATGTGTAGAAAAGCTGCAAATGTGACTGATTTAATTTTGGTAACTGTGGTTCTATGAGTCACAAACAAATATTTTGGGATGTGGTGGGATTGAAATCGATATCAGCAATCGGTTGGGTTTTGAAAATAAAAAAATACCAGATTGTTTGGTGTCCATACAGAGTTTGGCACCCTAATGTTAGCAACAGCTATCATGCTAACAGTGCACTTCCTGATTCAGGGACAGTAAAGTGTTTTACAATTAGTCACAGACTGAATACGTTGGTCTGAATTTGACATCAAGAGCTGCTTTTACACTACAAATTTTTTCTAATACACGGGGATAAATCTGAACATACTAATGCTAACAACAACTAGCATGTTAACAGTGCACTTCCTGATTCGAGGACCATAAAGTGCTTTATAATTCGACAAAGATGGCACACATCGGTCTAATTTTGACCTCAAGAGCTGCTTTTACACTACAAATTTTCCTAATACATGAGGAAAAATCTGAACATACTAATGCTAACAACAACTAGCATGTTGACAGTGCACTTCCTGATTCGGGGACAGTAAAGTGCTTTACAATTCTCCACAGACAGCATACATTGGTTTAATTTTGACATCAAGAGCTGCTTTTACGATACAAATTTTCTCTAATACATGAGGGGGAAATCTGGTCATAGTAATGCTAACAACAACTAGCATGTTAATAGTGCACTTCCTGATTCGGGGACAGTACAGTGCTTTATAATTAGACACGGAATGCACACATTGGTCTAAAGTTGACATCAAGAGCTGCTTTTTTACAATACAAATTTCCCTCTAATACAGGGGGGAAAAATCTGTTCATACTAATGCTACCCACAACTAGCATGCTAACAGTGCACTTCCTGGGGCAAGACAATTTTTTCTCTAATACATGGTAAAAAAAAAAAAAAAATCTCTCTACAAATGTATGAGTTCATATTGGTAACTCTAGTCTCCAAAACTTGAGTTCATTCAGATTAAATTATGTTATATAATCAGGGACAGGTTTAGGCTGAGTTCTTCTCTCAGACAGAAAACACTCTGTTCCACCTTGTGATGTCATCATGTAGTAATACAGGAAGTGCTCTACTGTGTTTTTAAACTCCACACACCTTCACAAGAATCATTTGGATAATTTCAGCCCTGGAATTGCCAATCTCTGCTGAACTAAAGGTAAAAAGGAGCTGTTAACTTGAAAACTACCACTTCATGACATCACAAGGTGGAACAGAGCATTTTGAGCTTTGGAGATCTCACAAAAGCCATTTTTTAGTTCCACTTTAAGTTCTGCTATCAAAGAACTTAAATGGTACCACGTCAACCAACTTGTCAACAAAACTGTGCGATCAACTCCATCCGAAACTTCTCATTTCTCTGTCATATTTTATTTCTTTTCGAGTCTTATTAGAAAACAGATCCGACGCACAGCTCCGCTCCTCACATCGAGGACACGAGAGAGCCAGAAAACCCAATGTTCTGCTCCAAATCAGCGCCGCTACATGAAACCGCACCACTTAGACTGTCATTAGAAAAACTGACAGGATTTATAGCATTAATTAGCCCGCTGATGCTAATCTGCAGACGAGGGACTTATTTCTGAACTCATTTCACACCAAAACCAATGGGGATTTTTCTGACACTTCTGACACAGAGGGGGCGTGTCTGGGTGGAGTTTGTATGTTAACCTAAAGTATGCACTAGGCATTAGGCAACAGGCTACTCCTCCAGCTAGGTACTCCTGACCAACGTGAAGGAATGTCGCCCACTCCTCCATTTTATATCACAGTTAATGCAAACTTAAAGGGATAGTTTTTGCAGTCTGCTTCTGCTGTTTCAAAAGTAAAATACCACAATTTTGACAACCAATCACAACCTTAACCTGCAGGTAGAGGGCGCAGACAAGTTTGGGTTTATGGGTTGCCAGTGCCTTAACCTTCATGTCTGTGGCTCCAATCAAATGCACCTCATTGATGCTAGCGGTTGTAGCGGCTAATTTGGAGCCAAGTTTCACATTTGGAATTCCGACCACGAGTATCATAGCAACCAAAGAGCCAATCCGGAGCGAGGTTGTTGAAGGTAACGCCCCTTCCCGCCCACAACACTGGTTTAGCAGGGAACAGGCGCTTAGCAACGCTGTCAATCAAACCTGTTGCTAACGCTAGCGAGAGTGACCTTGGGGAAAGAGTTATTAATGTTTATATCTTGATTCACAGATAAAATAGCGAAATAAAAACACCAGGATCATGTAGAGCGGGTTACGACCAAAATGACGAGTCTGACAGCTGCAGTTACAGAGAGAGGGGTGACGCTTTTTTAATAGAAAGTGAATTGGAGCCAGAGTCGATGAAGCCGGAAGTGCGTCCATGCTCACTTCCTATTTGGACCGCGGCGGCTAGCAGGTTAGCTATGGCCATTTATATATGCAGTCTATGGTTGAGAGTGATAATTAGCAGCGTTACCATAGTATGAAAAAAGCAAAAGTTAAATTTGTTAACTGGACAAAACGTTGTAGGACAGAAGACGAAGACATTTTGCTGCCGCTTCTTCAGTTCTGGTCAGATCACTGCTGGACATGGTCTTATATCTGTCTGAAGTCTGAACTACACTGCTATTGTTTACAGTTTCAGCTTTAATGGCCCAAATTCAACCTTTAATGGCCCTACTGGCTCGCTCTTTTGTTCTCTTTGTTTCCTTTGTTTGCTTTGGGTCTGAGGGTGGTGTTGGGGGATAATTGGTGTTTCAGGCCCCCATTCCAGTTCAAGGAAGGATTGTCTTTCTTAACAAAAATAACTAAATAACTACTAGAGTATTAATCTAGCATCTTATTAATGGTGTGAAATGTAAAAAAGTCCTAAAAATGGAAACTAAACCCCATGAACAGAAGACAGATACAAGTTTTTTTTCTAATTTTCTCATTCTCAGTTTATGGACAGGCCTCGTGTGGAAGCGCAGAACCTCCAGAGTTCACTCCCTGAGCTGCAGAGGCTGCACTAGCACTGAGTCATGACTGGCTGCAGGTGCTGGGGTTTAGGTAGAGACCATTTAGATCAGACAGAGGCATTTTAGGTTTAAACCAACTGGATTTCAGCAGTGAACCTGGCAACCCAACACATGAGCAATTGTAGTATTAAGATGGAAATTCTTAACTAATAGATATTAATTTTAACTTTGCGGTGTGGAGAGGGACTTGAGGACCATCAGACGAAGCTTGCGTACCGATGATGGGACCAGTACCACAGTTTGACACCCTCATCTTTCGAAATCCTCGTCTTCCTTCCTCTCCCCATGAGAAGTGCTCCACCATCACAGAAATGAGGCTGTGATTAAAGACGCTTGTTCGGGACAGTGGACGCTCTCTTCTGTTTCCTGCCCCCCTCTTCTCCTCCTTTTACCCCTCCACCCTTTACCCCTTTCCTCACCCTCTCCCCCCCTCCCTCCCCCTCCCCTCCCTCCCTCCCTCCCCTCCTCTTCCTCGCTCTCTCCTCGCTGGGAACCACCTCTTCGCTTTGCATGATAAATCTGACCGGGTCCAACAGTCCACTCCACCCAAACGAAGGAGCCTGGAGACGAGCCAGGAGGTAAAACCTAGCAACAAAATTAGCTTTGGCCCGGAGCAGGGGAGCCGGGGGTGGTCCGGGGGGAGGGGGGGTACATCGAGGGGGTGGAGAGTGCGGAGGGGGGCTTGGCGTGGGCACAGTTTGGGCATATGGGGCTTTGTTTGTGGGGTTGGGGCATTTAGTCATCCTGTCACCGAACTGGCACCGGAGCAGAGACTGGCCCTGCCGAACGCTGAAAAAAGAGTTGAACTGTAACTAAGGCTGTGTAGGTCACTGTACTGTTGTCGGGTGAAATAAACAGCTATGAATGGAGTTTCAGCCAAAAGAAAATGGGACAAAATGTGAAATAATATACAAATATGGAGCACTTCCTGTTTTACCACGTGACATCACAAGGTGGAACAAAGTGTAACAGCCTAAATCTGCGGGTTTGTGTGTTAAACATGTGTGAATGAAACAAAACACCCAGGTCATCCAGGTCTGTTTGTGATGATGAAACGACATTATAACATAGATCAAATTTTGCCTGTTCAGTTGCGTCATAGGTAAAACTCCGGATTTGTCCTGCACAGTTTTTAAGCTCATAAACGATCAGCGGACTCATTCTGCTTTTAAATTGTGTTCAAAGTAAACGCATAGCTTTGTTAGCATAGCATTCACGCTAATATTTACTTTCCCATTGTTCATCCCTGCTGCTGACACCAGGGGGAGCTCCAGTGCCAAAATGCCTCATTGGAAACAGAAGTGTAGTTTATGAAGTGTGTTTCCCAAATGTAGACTTTATTTTAAGTCAGAAAATATGAAATACTAATCCCAAAGTGAGCTAAGGCATGTTTAAAGGGAAATTAAAGATGTTTATTTATTTATTTATTTATTTGTCTTGCCATGATTGGGGGTGGAATGAAAAAAATATGTAAAAATATCTATCTAATAATGCTGAATACACACATGTACATATGTTTGCAGCGCAGGTCTACACTTAACATCTGTGTAATCCATAGACTTTATATATAAATGGATATAGCTAACCTGCTAGCCACCGCACTCCAAACAGGAAGTGCGCCTGGGCATGCTCCTGGCTCCATCGACTCCCTGCTCTACGTGATCTTAGTGTTTTTATTTAGCGGTTGCGTCCATAAATCAAGATATGAACATTAATAACAGACAAATCAGGCGCCTTCTTTACCCGAGGTCACTCTCGTTAGCAACAGGTTTGATTGACAGCGTTGCTAAGTGCCTGCTCCCTGCTAAACCTCACCTAGCAGCCTCGTTCCTGATTGGCTCTTTGGTTGCTATGATACTCACGGTCGTAATTCTGGCTTCAAATTCGTCGCTATACCTGCTCCAGCCTCGACGAGCTTCGTTTGAGCGGAGCCGAGCGCTGTGGGCGACGTCACACTCGCTCAGTCCACTTCTTTACACAGTCTGTGGTGTAACACGCTCTATTCATCAGGATTACCTTGTCCAATACTGACCTCATTCTCCAAACAAGAGCTTAGCAGAATTACCTGAGGGTGTGTTTGATTTATCACACAGGGCCACCCCAAAGCCTCTGCTCTACTGTGTCCACCTGAGGGACATGTCTCCACCCCCTGATGTCTCCACCCCCTGATGTCTCCACCCCTCTGACATTTTATAGAAAAACCTTGTATCTGTAGTTTAGACGACTACAAACATGTTCTGAAACACATTTTTGAAATACAGTGTAAGAAATATCCTTTTTACACACATATAACAAAACTAAACTTGTTATATTAAGCCTGGTAGACCAAAGCAGGCCAAAGCAGACCATAAAGAGACCAAAGCAGACCAAAATAGACCAAAAAAGACTAAAGTAGACCAGGGCAGATCAAAGTAGACCAAAACAGACAAAAACAGGCCAAAGCAGACCAAAAATAGACCAAAACCAGACCAAAACAGACCAAAGCAGACCAAAAACAAACCAAATCAGACCAAAACAGACCAAAGCAGACCAAAAACATACCAAAGTAGACCAAAAACAGACCAAAAACATACCAAAGTAGACCAAAAACAGACCAAAAACAGACCAAAGCATACCAAAAACAAACCAAAGCAGACCAAAACAGACCAAAGTAAACCAAAAACAGACCAAAACAGTTCAAAGTAGACCAAAAACAGACCAAAGTAAACCAAAAACAGACCAAAGTAGACCAGAAACAGACCGAAAACAGACCAAAGTAGGCCAAAACAGACACATTTGAGCTGTAGTTAGTCAAACAGTTAAAGCTACAGTGTGTAACTTTCTGAAGGTGGCATGTCGCCTTCATGATTTCAGGGAGATACAAAGATAAAACTAATCTGGAACATTCTCCATGGAAATAGATCAGTTTTATGCCATTGTGGCCAAATAAGAGTCAGGTTTGTGGAGATGCGAGCTTCCTCCCAGTAAAGACGCAGGTTTTACAGTGTAATAAACACAACTAAAATGAAAAAAGGTTTATCTTAGTCAGTTGTTTTGGCAAAAATGTTGCACACTGGGGCTTTAAATGTACTTTTTATGTGTTGCTGGCCACATTTTGAACAAGTTGGTCCATTAAGAATTGTATTTATCTGGATATTTTGGTGTTTACTTCCAAATACAGGCCTATCCAGCTCCTCCCTTATATGGACATGCCTCCGCCCACTTTACCCACTCCATATATGGTCGATATGACTCCGCCCCCTGCCCCCCCGTCCCTCCCGTGTGTCCCGTGTTTACCCAGTGCAGCTGCAGTCTGTGTGTGCCGTCATGGGGCCGTCCTGCTCCCTTTCATACTGGGTCAATATTAGCTTATGGAGCTTCAAAAAGATGCATTTTGGGCTCGTCCATTGTCACGGCGACCGCTTCAGAGCCCGGGACAAAACGTGAGGACAGACGGGACAGGGAGGGACTCGACCCAATCGCACACTTTTACATTTAGGAAGCAGACACATTTCAGCTGTGTGTCGTCAGGGCATGTTTCTTAAAATGTTTTGCCCTAGTTTTCTTGAATATAATGTTTTCACTGATAAAACGTGTTCAGCATCTTTAAAGCTGCACTGTGAAACTTTTCTAACTTTTCTAACTCGTTTAATGTCACACTATGGAACATTTTACGCAAAGCAATGACATCCACATCCACAGTAGTAGCCCCACACTGTTAATTGATACTTTGCAGCTGATGCTAACTGTAGGCACTGCTCTGTCTCAGACTTTTTAGTTTTTTTTACGAGGCTGTGTTTGCTAATGTGTGCGTCGCGTCACCATGGCGACAGCTGAACATTCCACCACAGACTTACAAGTAGAATCCCCCCGGCGTCACTGCGAAGTATCACTAGGATGTCAGTACTTTGGTTCCACAGCAAAATAAAATTCTATTCTGTCAACAAAAGTTTTAGAGTGAAAGTTTTAAACTGAATTTTCTTTGATTTAATGGAATTTTCTTTTGTTATTTTTATTCAAGATTCTTTTTTTTTTTTTTTTTTTCAACCAAGAAAAGTTGAATAAAACAAGTGACTTTAAATATTCACTTTGAAAAGCCCCAGACCAGACACAAATATGTTTGTAAAGTTTGTCTCTGGTCTGGAATTTCCTCAAACAAAACAAAAAGAAAAAACTGTAAAATGTATTTTTAAAATGTTGTGGTAATGTATTTTTTGGAGGGACTAAACACAGAAGTAAACCCGGACTTGACCAGAACTAAACCAAGTCTAACTCAGGACTAAACCAGGACTAGAAACTGGACTTGACCAGGACTAAACCAGGACTAGAAACACAACCAGGACTAAACCAGGACTAGAAACCAGGACTAAACCAGGACTAAACCAGGACTAAACCAGGACTAAAACAGGACTAAACCAGGACTAAAGCAGGACTAAACCAGGACTAGAAACCAGGACTAAACCAGGACTAGAAACCAGGACTAAACCAGGACTAAACCAGGACTAGAAACCAGGACTAAACCAGGACTAGAAACCAGGACTAAACCAGGACTAAATCAGGACTAAACCAGAACTAAACCAGGACTAAACCAGGACTAAACCAGGACTAAACCAGGACTAAATCAGGACTAAACCAGGACTAGAAACCAGGACTAAACCAGGACTAAACCAGGACTAAACCAGGACTAGAAACCAGGACTAAACCAGGACTAAATCAGAACTAAACCAGGACTAAACCAGCACTAAACCAGGACTAGAAACCAGGACTAAACCATTACTAAATCAGAACTAAGCCAGGACTAAACCAGGACTAGAACAGGCTCAAATCAAGTCGACATCAAGACTAAAATTGGTTCAATATTAGAGAACAAAAGAGACCAAAGCAGACTAAAGCAGACCAGAACAGACCAAAAGAGGCTAAAACAGACCAGAACAGACCAGGACAGACCAGAACAGACCAGAACAGACCAGAACAGACCAGAACAGACCAGGACAGACCAGGACAGACCAGGACAGACCAGGACAGACCAGGACAAACCAAACCAAGTGGAACTCACCTCCAGATATTTTTAATGTACTAAATAATTCCATAGTAACTGCAGCTAATCCCCAAAGTGATTTACCGTATTCTCCAGATTATGTGTGCAATCAAAATTAATGAAGTTATTTGAATATTAAACATTTGGGGAAAAAACTGTAAATATCAGAACACAGACATGATTCTTGGCGTCGTTCTGTGGTTTGTGGTTCTGAAAAAGTCTTGTCTAAAACTTTAAAACATGCAGGGGGAAGTTTTGCAGAACCTTTTAAGGCTGGAGTTCTTCTAAAATGTTGGTAATGCTCAGGAAATGTTCTGCTGTGAAAATGTGTCAGTTTTGCTCAGAGCAGCTCGTGCCTCTGTCACATCTGTGGGTGTGGACTGCCATCGTGCGGCCAGAGCAGGAACTACATCTCAATGTGAGGCTCAATGTGAGATTTATGCAAGAGTTTAAAACACTGAGGGGCCCTGACCTAGAAATATAAAGACAAGTGAGCCCAGCAGGCCAAAGTAGACCAAAGCAGACCAAAGCAGACCAAAACAGACCAAAAACAGACCAAAAACAGACAAAAACAGGCAAAAACAGACAAAAACAGACCAAAAACAGACCAAAAACAGACAAAAACAGACCAAAAACAGACCAAAGCAGACTAAAGCAGACCAAAACAGACCAAAAACAGATAAAAACAGACAAAAACAGACCAAAAACAGACAAAAATAGACCAAAGTAGACAGATAACAGACCAAAGCAGACTAAAGCAGACCAAAGTAGATCAAAAACAGACCAAAACAGACCTAAGTAGAACAAAACAGACCAAAGCAGACCAAAGAAGACAGAAAACAGACCAAAAACAGACCAAAGCAGACCAAAAACAGACCAAAAACAGACCAAAACAGACCAAAGCAGACCAAAGCAGACCAAAGCAGACCAAAGCAGACCAAAGCAGACCAAAACAGACAAAAACAGAACAAAAACAGACCAAAAGTGATCACAAGAGACCAAAACAGGTCAAAGCAGACCAAAGAAGACAGAAAACAGACCAAAAACAGACAAAAACAGACCTAAGTAGAACAAAACAGACCAAAGCAGACCAAAGAATACCAAAGAAGACCAAAGAAGACCAAAGAAGACCAAAAACAGGCCAAAAGAGACCAAAGCAGTCATGATGTAACTGGCGTGTATGGAGTGAACAGTTGAATTTGCCTGTTAAAGATGCACTATGTAACTTTCCTACCAGGCTCTTGCTTTAGAGTCTAATGTTTCAAGGTACAATATTTAAAACCGAAATCGTCTCCTGGTGAGCAAGTTCACAAATGCAAATGGACTTGAATATTTCACAGAATATTATAGCGAGAGGAGAACAAGTCGGGTTTGTGTAGATGCAAGCCCACTCAGAGTAAAGACAAATGTTTTCACGCCAAATACAAACATCCACAATGGAAAAAACAAGTGGCAAAACTGTTACACGTTGGGGCTTTTTTTAAATGGTATCAGTGTTGGGTCTGGTTGGTCTGACACAAGTGGAGTCAGGTGTGTGGAGCGGCCCACCTGTATGTTTACTCAGGGCCGCTATCAGCCGCAGACCAAACAACTGCTTCCTCTGCCCCCTCCTCGTTCTACCCTCATATCCTCCTCCACCCGGCCCCGTGCCCCCCACCCACCCACCCCACACCCACACACCACACCCACCCACCCCGCTCTGCCCACGCGCCGCAGACACACGGCCGGAACCGCCACAGACGCCGCCGTTTGTCAAACTGTCTGCTCCACACCAGGTCACGTTTGGCTGATTGTTTCTGAAAATATTTTGCCCTAGTTTTCTTAAATATAATGTTCACACTGAGTATTCAACATCCTTAAAGCTGCAAGCTGGGACATTTTAAGCAAAGCAATAACGTCCACGTCCACAGCAGTAAACCCACACTGTTAATTGATACTTTGCAGCTGATGTCATAACATTCCCTGGGGTGTGATGCTAACTGTAGGCACTGCTCTGTCTGAGACTTTTTTATATATACAATCTGACCTGAAGGAACTGACAACTACAACAGGTGAGCTGATTTTTACTGTTAAACTAAGCTAGCTAGCATTAGCCAACAGTTTTTTTCAGTTAGTCACTTTTTTGTTCAAAATAGGGAAGGCAAGTTTATTTGTATAGCAGCTCAAAGCAGGTCAAAACAGACCAAAAGAGACCAAAAGAGACTAAACGAGAACAAAAGAGACCAAAAGAGACTAAAAGAGACCAAAAGAGACCAAAAGAGACTAAAAGAGACCAAAAGAGACCAAAAGAGACCAAAAGAGACTAAAAGAGACCAAAAGAGACCAAAAGAGACCAAAAGAGACCAAAAGAGACCAAAAGAGACTAAAAGAGACCAAAAGAGACCAAAAGAGACCAAAAGAGACCAAAAGAGACCAAAAGAGACCAAAAGAGACTAAAGGAGACCAAAAGAGACCAAAAGAGACCAAAAGAGACCAAAAGAGACCAAAAGAGACCAAAAGAGACTAAAGGAGACCAAAAGAGACCAAAAGAGACTAAAAGAGACTAAAAGAGACCAAAAGAGACTAAAAGAGACCAAAAGAGACTAAAAGAGACCAAAAGAGACTAAAAGAGACCAAAAGAGACCAAAAGAGACCAAAAGAGACCAAAAGAGACTAAAAGAGACCAAAAGAGACCAGAGTAGACCAAAGCAGGCCAAAGCAGACCAAAGCAGACCAAAAGAGACCAAAAGAGACCAGAGTAGACCAAAGCAGGCCAAAGCAGACCAAAGCAGACCAAAAGAGACCAAAAGAGACCAGAGTAGACCAAAGCAGGCCAAAGCAGACCAAAGCAGACCAAAAGAGACCAAAAGAGACCAGAGTAGACCAAAGCAGACCAAAAGAGACCAAAGCAGAGTTTAATGTTTCAGCAGATTTTAGTTTTTATCCATAGAAGGTGCATTATGTCTTTGCTGGTGTGAATATGCCACCTGCTTCTCCCGGAAATGTTCCGCAGTACGGTATTAAACTTATCTATTCAATTAAATGAGTTTTTTATTGTTCAGAAATACCTTGTAAAACCGTTTTCTTAGTGAGAGGGCTCACCTCTCCACAGATCTGATGTCGTCTGCTTGTCTGAATGGAGACAAGACAAGTTTAATGCCGTAGGGTGTAACATTCCAGGCAAAGCAAATACCTCAGAAGACACCTGCCAGAAAAGTTACACAGTGTAATATTTGGATATGGAAGTGGTCTGGGGGAAATCATCGATACAAATATGTTTTTAATATTTTAAAGTTCAACAAATGCACCTTTAATGTGTCTATCGAAGTGAAAATGACACGAGGCACAAGGTGAAGCTGCATTTCTGATCTGGTCTCAAAGGAAACAGCAGAAGTCACTGGTTTGCAGTAAATATTCATTATTATTGTGCCTGATGGAGATAAGGTGATGGGTGTGTGTTAAAATGTTAAAAAATAATAAATGGCATGAATACAGTAAGTTCATTATTAGAATACATAAGGTTAAAATTTAAATCATGTCAGTGTGGTGGTATTATAAAAGGTCATGTCTTTGTATGTGATTTGTTGTGAGTTCATGTGTTGGTTTTGTTCTGTGACACAGTGATGTTAGTGCACGGTTCATTTTGTGACCAGTAAAACTCACCTATGTCTTGAATTATTTGAATTATCATATTTTATTTTTCAATAAAGAAGGGTTCGGTGAATGTGCAGATGAAGCTGGTGGAGTTCAGTACCTCCAACAAGGTTAAGCACCACTGTATTAGAGCCATTTCATACGGACTTTGGAACTTTTATTTTGAAATTCTTTTTTATTCTGGCCCCAAGTCACTGGGAGAGAAAGTGACCCGGGCCAAATGTGAGACACCTGGTTTATATGTTTGTAAATCTGACTGTGACGATATCAGTGCCTCATCAGCCACAAACCTCACCGCACGTCACTGGTCCATACCCACTTTCTTTTGGCCAGTGTGGCTGTCCAGGTGACACTTTTGCATGTGTGGGATATAATTGGCTGTTTTTTCAAATAACTATATGAATGGATTGATAATATGAGCATGGATAATGATTGATCAGATTAATTTTTGCTCCGACTTCTAGGATCCTTACGATCTGAGTTCTTGGTGCTTGTACGTGCACCTCCTCACCAGACTTTCTGTTAGAAAGTCCCCTCACATCCACAAAGGAAAGACAGTGTAAACTCTCACCTTCTGTTTCACTGAGGCTAATGACAGGACTGTCTGTTTATAGTCCAATGCTGAGGTGCTCACAAGTCAAGTGTCAGTCCTTTAGTCCATAGTGAATCTCAACCCACCAGAACCGTGATCCTCCTGACGACCTGAGACGTGTCTGCCAATCAAACCCATGTCCATGTTGGTGTGGGGCCAAAGGAGACTAAGAGCGAAGGTTTAGTGCCAAAAGCAGAAGGCCCTCCTCATAAATCGAAAGAATGATCCCAGAGTGTACTTCTTCGGAGGCATGAGCAGATGGTCGAGTATGGCGTTTATGATGCTGATGGAGCTGATGCCAGAACTGATCGGACTGCCCAGGTCCTTATAAATAGCTTCTGCTATTTTCTTGAAGTGACGTGGCTTTATATTGAGTTCACAATCATTGTTCATCATCCAGTTCTGCATCAACTCCAACAGGTCATGCGTTAGCATGTCCCTACCATATGTTTTTTCATTCTTGAAGATCTTTCGCACGACCTCACTCACTAGGATACAGTAGTCATCATAACTCCACTGGTAGGTCCACTGTTGCTGTACTCCGTGTCCTCTGTTGAAACTGTAGGATCTCTCCCCTGGGACGTGGAAGACATAGGGGAAGAAGATGCGGTTTGGTCTGCTGCATTTCGGCACATTTTGAAGAACAGTCTGCGTATCCTCCCCAAAGCTCTCTGGACGGGGTCTGTGAGGGCTGGTCGCTTCATCTGAATCCATTTGTAAATGTCAAGCATAAAGAGTCGGACCTCCTTTCGGATATCGCTTCGAGCCTGTGTCTGATCTTGAGACACCTGCAAGGAGCTGGAGAGGAACTCAGAAAACTGCTCAATCAGTTGACTGAGGTTTCTATCACCCATGGCCATGCTCACTGACACGTAGACGTCTTCTTCTTCTTCTTCTTCTTCTTCTTCTTCATCTTGCTCCCACAGCTCCATCAGATAGGAATGTGCCTGTTCTATCAATTCCTCCTCAGTAGGTCCAGAGGGTCTGCAGCTGCATAGATTCTTCAGAGACTTGAGTAAGGCTGCTTTGGAATAGCACATGACAAAGAAAGACTTAATGTTCTGTGTCACCCTTTGTAACCAGGGCATCTTTGTCACACTGATTCCTGAAAATGTTCTGAAAACACCAGAAATGGACTCCGCCATGGCATTGACCATGGAACTGGCTGTGTCTTGAGTAACTTGGCTCAGGCTGCTGCTCTTTAAACCCAGCTCTACCGTCTCCCTCTCCAGAATGTTTTTCACCTCTTCGATGGCCTCTCCGACAGTGAGGACAGGGGACTCTACGTACATAAAACTTTGCCCGGATCGGAGGAAAATTAACGACTCGGCGGATGAACTCACTGTCTCAGCCATGTCTTCTTCACACACATATATTCTGGGTCCAGCTCCTCTCCAGTAACAGGAGAGTCCTGCTTTTGAAGTGTCACAGGTCGATCAGCAAATTCTATCTCCTTGCGCTCTTGCATTGTCTGAGGTGTTATGGTGACTGCTGGAGATGAAGAGGGAGTCTTGTTGGGAGATTGTAGTCTTTGTTAGCAAATGCAGTGATCTCCAAAGTCTCCTCAGAGGCCACACGTGGGAGGCAGTGTTTGTCATGTTCTCGTTTACAGAGTGAAGTTGGGTTGGCCTGGTCTCCTCTTGGGGCTCAGTGTGTGAAGTGGGCTCCTCAGAGGGAACACAACCTCACACCTCAGTTCAGCCTTTACAGACTTGACCATGGTTCTTACTTTGTGGACCATAGCTTTCAGTTTCTTGATAGGTGTCAGGTAGGCATTGTTGTCAGCAACCATCAGGCACTCACCCTGCACTGCACTGCAGCCTAAGGCAGAGTTGACCTTGTTGGTCACCTCCTCACTCACCAGTTTGGACAGCTTTTCTGTGGATCGGTGTGTTGAGCCTGATGCGACCTTAAAGCTTCCAATGAGAGAGGGGAGCAGTACTCTGCTCACAGCCTCCTCTGACACCAGCAGGGAGCCCTCCGCCACGCTCCCATTCAACACTGTGTTTTTTAAACCATCCAGGATCTGCTCTGAGAAGGCAGTGATGACCTTCAGACACATTTCTGCCAGCAGTCTCCGAGACTCTGGGTCTGAAATGTTCAGTGTGGTCACTTTGTCCCAGAACCAAAGCACTAGAGGTTCGATCTCATTTATGGAGATGTTTGGGATGTGACTATCCAGAGCAGACTCAGCTTCGGCCTGGTCTTCCTCTGACCCCGTCTGTGGATCACTCCTGACTGTGGGCAGTATTTCCTCCATCATTTTCTCTGCTTCTTCATTTGTTAGAAAAGTTGGGACACCACTAGAGGAACATCCTAACTCCACCGTTGGGGTTTTGTTTAAGCTAGCCATTGAATTAGTAATAGTTGTTTATATAAAAAATAATAGATAGAAATGTTCTGGAATGATAATTAACTTTGGCTCTTAGCATTTGACAATCTACTCTGTCTGACTGTGTGGAATTATTAGAATAAAATCAAAATCCACAACCTTACAGACTTTGGAGGAAGCCAACAGCCGTCAGAGTATTCTAGACTTTGTGACATCATCAGAGTCTTGGTTTGGGTTTCCATGGTGACGCCTGCTTCTAGTTTGCTTTCATGTGACATCAAAGCCTTTTAGATCCATCTAACGTACATTTAAAGGGCAGATCAGAATTCTAGAACAGATCAGTACTGTAACCACGGCAACCCACTTTTAAACATCATTTTCCTATTTGCCTGAGCTCCAAAGTCTAAAAAAAGACTAACTTTTTGACAAGATAAAGCAAATTTAGATCTTAAAATTGTACCAAAGCACATCCTGCTGTTCTTTTACTTTCTGTTGATGCATCTGGCACCATTTTTCCCCAAATGCGATAATGCCAAACAACAGCCAGTTTGTGTGAGTGATTGTCGTCGCAAATGTTAATTATTGATGTTTTTCACAATCACTTTAAGGTTAGGGTCACAGTTAGATTTATGAACAGGTAAGTTTAGGGTTTTCGGTTAAGTCTGTTAAGTCTTGGCAACACTGAGCTGTAATTTCTAGACAAAATAAAATTATAACCAAATAAAGATATTAGTTACTGTATTTAACGTATCACAAAAAATATAGTCAATGACGTTGAACCTTAATATTTGTTGTAATTGTATCTGCTGATGTTGAACTCACTCCACTGAAAGCAGTTAGTTCGTTTTAACTGACAGGGAACGCTAAGTCCCGCCCCCAGACGTAAGGCACAAGGATTTAGTGAGACCCTGTCACAGCTGTTCTTAGTTTTGTTTTTTATATTGGCCCTTAACAAATCTATTACATGTTTGACAACTCATTTCACTAAAACACAGATAAGATTTTACAAAATAAAATCAATAAAATCTAAAATCTTTCACCAGTTTTGGACATTTTTTAGGTTTAAAATTTAACTTCCTGATTGGAAATCATGACTCTTAAACTCAGGAATCCATTAGCTGTTACCTAGCAACCACGTTGAACAGTGGTCCAAACCCCAATGTAACAAAAAGTCTTTTTGACATAATAAAAATGTGATGAAAAATACTGTAATATGTTTAAATAATGTTTTAAGTTTTATAATTGCAACTTTTCTGTGCAAATAGCTTCTTGACTATAATTTATATTTACATTAGGTGTTATCAAATAAAGTTAAATGTCGGAATGACATATTATAAGTTTTTTGAAAGCTCTCAACTTTCCCCACGTCACCGTGATGTCATGGCGAATGACGGGCGAATCATTCCCCATGACGTCGGGACCCGCCACTGACCTCCCATTGACTTCTATTCATTTTAGCAGTAATAAAGACGGCTCATCCCTGCGGCGTGGGGGCTCGGATAGAGCTCGATGTCAGGAGTGTGTTTGGGCGACACGAGCTTTGCCTCGCGCTGCCTTTGTCAACAGTGTCATCAATGTTGACGATGACATGCTAGAAAGGACAAATATGCATATCCCGTGTCTGTGGCGTGGGTTGCTGGGATACTGGAGTCAGGGCAGGGTCGCGACTTCGCCCAGGCGCTCGTCGCAGCAGGAACATTAGGCCCGACGCCCTGTAGGGACTTGGGCCTAATAAACAAAAGATTTACTGAACGTCCACGTCTGACGTTTGCTCCTGTGGGACTGAGTCTGTGGAGCACTGCAGTGAGATTCAGGAGCTCGAAGTAGAGGGACTGTCTCTGGTCTGGCCTGGAAACGTCTTAAGGTCCCACCAGAGGAGCTGGGGGACACGTCTGGGGTGAGGGAAGTCTGGGAGTCCCTGCTCAGACAGCTGCCCCCACGACCCGGCCTGGAAAAGAGGAAGAACATGGATGGATGGATTTTTTTAAAGATTTGGTCAACTTTTAAAACAGCATTACATTTGTGACTAAAATACTGGACCAAAACAATAAAAAAAAATTTTTTTACCACCGGGGGGAGGCCGTGTATGGGGAGGATGGTTAGATTTCTGCAGCTGTTCTGTTGTGTGGTCAAACCTTAAATGTGAGTTCAACTAAAACTGAACTAAACTGAACACGATTTTTGTTGCGGCTCTTGAGGTCAAAACACTGTGTACTATTGTTGGATTATGAGGAAGTGCACGTTAGCATGCTAGTTGTTGTTGTTGGTCTCCAAAAGCTGTGAAAAGCACTTACAAACTCATCATGGTGAGTAATTAGGATGCTCAGAATGAATAAGGTAAGTGAGGAGTAACTTTAGAACAACACAAACTGTTTAAAGGTCCAATATTACACAAAACTGACTCTTGTGAGCTTTAAGGATGTTGTTACCTCCTCTCCAGTTGTGCTTTGTTTCATTCACACACGTTGAATGCTCTGTTCCACCTTGTGATGTCATAAAGTGGTAGTTTTCTTGTTAAAAGCTGCATTTTACCTTTAGTTCAGCAGAAATGGACAATTCTGGGGCTGAAATGATCTAAATATTCTAGTGAAGGTGTGTGGAGTTTAAAAACATACTTCCTGAAGCACTTCCTGTATCACCTGATGACATCACAAGGTGTGCTCTGTCGGTGGTGTTACAGTCGCTCTTCCTCGCTCCTCTTCATCAGCAGCTGCTCGGGCCTAATGCGCCGCTCCTCACCTTCATTATCCTGTTGTGTTTTCAGCTGTTGAACCTCCTTGAAGTCTCGGCTCGGTCCCATCGGGGCGATAAGTGTGAAAGTGTGTAAATCCCTCCACCCCCGTCGCCTCCACCCTCTGCCCTCGCACCAGAGACGAGACCCGAGAGACGAGGCGACGTAGGTGGTCCACACCCCCACCTCCTCCTCGTCCTCCGTCCTCCTCCCCCCTGTCTGCTGCGCTCAGGTGAACTGACAGGTGAGTGTGTGTCTGTGTGTGTGGAGAAAAGGGAAGGATAGAGGAGGAGGAGGAGGAGGAGAGGAAAGGAGAGAAGAGAGGAGGAGGAGGAGGAGAGGAAAGGAGAGAAGAGAGGAGGAGGAGGAGGAGGAGAAGAGGAAAGGAGAGAAGAGGGGAGGAGGAGGAGGAGGAGGAGGAGAGGAGGGAGAGAAAAGAGAAGGACAGAAGAGGGGAGGAGGACAGAAGAGGAGGACAGAAGAGGGGAGGAGGAGAAAAGGGAAGGAGAGAAGAGAGGAGGAGGAGGAGGATATGTGTATATGTATATGTATATGTGTGTGTGTGTGTTGTGCGCTTGTGTTGTATACATGTGTGTATAGTGTACATATCCGTGTGTTGTGTGCTTGTGTTGTATATATGTGTGTGTGTTGTGTGCTTGTGTTGTATATGTGTGTATAGTGTACATATACGTGTGTTGTGTGCTTGTGTGTGTATATGTGTGTGTGTGTTGTGTGCTTGTGTGTGTATTGTGTGTATAGTGTACATATCCGTGTGTTGTGTGCTTGTGTTGTATATATGTGTGTATAGTGTACATATACATGAGTGTGTGTGCTTGTGTTGTGTATATGTGTGTATAGTGTACATATACGTGTGTTGTGTGCTTGTGTTGTATATATGTGTGTGTGTTGTGTGCTTGTGTTGTATATGTGTGTATAGTGTACATATACGTGTGTTGTGTGCTTGTGTTGTGTATATATGTGTGTATAGTGTACATATCCGTGTGTTGTGTGCTTGTGTTGTATATATGTGTGTATAGTGTACATATACATGAGTTGTGTGCTTGTGTTGTGTATATGTGTGTATAGTGTACATATCCGTGTGTTGTGTGCTTGTGTTGTATATATGTGTGTATAGTGTACATATACGTGTGTTGTGTGCTTGTGTTGTATATATGTGTGTGTGTGTTGTGTGCTTGTGTTGTATATGTGTGTATAGTGTACATATCCGTGTGTTGTGTGCTTGTGTTGTGTATATGTGTGTGTATAGTGTACATATCCCTGAGTTGTGTATACATGTGTGAGTGTGTGTGTGTGTGAGTTGTGTGCTTGTGTATATATGTGTGTATAGTGTACATATACGTGTGTTGTGTGCTTGTGTTGTATATGTGTGTATAGTGTACATATCCCTGAGTTGTGGTGCTGTCTGGACCTGAGGTGGGGCTCAGTCTAATCCCTCTGTTCTCCTCCAGCTCCAGTGGAGAATGTGGAGAACAAACAAGGCACACCTGTGAGAGAGGGAACGAGAGGAGGAGAGGAGGGGGGAGGAGAGGAGGGAAGGGAGAGGAGAGGAGGGGAGGGGAGGGGAGAGGGGAGAGGAGGAGGAGTGGAGAGGAGGGAAGAGGAGAGGAGGAGGGGGAGAGGGGAGGAAAGCAAAGGAGGGGGATGAGGAGAGGAGGAGTGACGAGGTGAAGAGAGGGAAGGAGAGGGGAGAGCAGAGGAGGGGAGAGGGGAGGAAAGGAGAGAAGGTGGAGGGGAGGGGAGAGGGGAGGAGGACAAGAGGTAAGAAGAAGGTGAGGGGGGGAAAGAAGAAGGGAGGAGCAGAGGGAGGAGGAGAGGAGTTTTGTCGTCTTTATAAACACACTGAAGTATCTCTCATTTGTAAAGTGTCTGGATTTATTGATTTTACTGAGACTCTGCAAAATCCTCACAGGGATTAAAGTCGAGCGGAAACGTCTCCATCAACCGACCCGACGTAAAACGAGACACGATGGACGAGCGCTTCATGTTCTTATGTTTTCTCAAGACAATCAATCAATCAATCAATCAATCAATCAATCAATCAATGCAGGCTGAGTTCACCATGGCAACGACAACGACAGACACACAGGGGGCGCTATAATGAATACTGCAAAATACTGACTTTTTGTGTTTTTCATTCACTAAAACATTCATAATTGACACTTTGCAGCTCAACATTTCTGGGGGTGAAGCTAACTGGAGGCACTGCTCTGTCTGAAGTTCTGTTACTCAAGTTTGACTTAAACCAGAGCTTTATTTTAACACAATCTGACCAGGAAAAAAATGACTTACTGGAGCTACAATGGCGGAGCTAATTTGTTAAACTAGTCCCTCTTAAATAACACTACCGTCACAAGCTAGCTAGCGTTAGCCGACAGTTTTTCATTTAGTCTCGATTATTTTTTTGTTGAACACTCGTACTGATCGCAGGCTTCTGAAGATGTGTTTGTATTTTTTCCAAAACTTATTTGGCAGAGTTTGTTAACGTGTACGTTGTGTCACCATGGTAACCGCTGAACATTCCGCCATAGACATACATGCAAGTCTCGTGTTCTAAGTATAATTAACCAGAAATAATGAAACTCAAACTGCTCTTCGTGATTTGAGCTGCGTTCACGTGTTTCTCGGGCAGGTGGTGTAAAGTCCTGCTGTTGGGACGAGCCTGTGTGGGCAGGTGGGGCGTTTAGAGTTTCTGGAGGTTCTAACCCTCCACCCCCCGTGACCTCCTCGTCCTGTGACCCAGAAACACATCACTCCTCTGGGCGACTCACGGCTCGTCGGGAGAGGAGGGGCTGTGGGTTTCCAAAAGGCCCGGGACGGTAGAGAAAGTTTATGTCACGATGAACAGCTAAAATACTTGTGATTAGCGGCAATATCATGATAATTAAAAGGTTTAAAGGTCCTATATTACGCAAAATTGACTCTTGTGCGTTTTAGATCATTTTATAATGTTGTTACCTCATCAAAAACAGACCTGGAGTTGTGTTTTATTTCATTCACATGTTTGAGTAACACTTTATTATTAGTCTGTAACATCTCCAAAGGTCAAAACGCTCTGTTCCACCTTGTGATGTCATGTAGGAAACATTAGAATATAGATCAGAAAATAGTGTAATATGGGCCCTTTAAACAACTGTCGTGGATTTGTTCTTTGTTTCAAGTGAAAACCATAATCAAGCATAACTTTTTTTCTTTTTTTCTGGTGGTTAAAAAAAAAAAAAATTGTTTTAATGGTAAGTTATGGCAATGACTATTTTCAGCCACAAGAGGGAGACAAACACCATGCATTATCCACTGAACTCACTGTCACTTTAGAGGTGGTGGAGTAATAAAAACTGTACTCAAGTAAAAATAGTATTACTCAAGTAGAAGTAGAAAGTAGTGGCTCAAGAAATGACTCAAGTAAGAGTAAAGACTATTTGGAAAGTACTATTCAAGTAAGAGTAACTTAAAGAGTAACTGCCAGGACGTAACATCTGAGTTAGAGTAATTTAAAGGACAAAACTTTAAATAATGATTAAAATGAGCTATTTTCAAAAGATAGACACAAAAAATTGACAAACTGGATCATATCTAAAGGAGCTGCAAGAAACACAAATGTTCAAATCATTTTATATTGTAACATGAAGCTTTGTAGAAGAGGAACGTCAGATTTTACTCGAGTAAGAGCACTACACTGTACAATATGTTACTCAAGTACTCTGAAAAGTACAAATGTTGCACCTCAGCTCACTTTATCTGCAGGACCTGGCACACTATCACTGACACTTTTAAGCCTTCTTTTTTTTTGTTTTTTTTTTTTTTTTTTTTTTTTTTCAAATAAGACCATTGCAAGAGATATTTTCCTTATGTATTTCACAAATGTAGAAAAATAAATAGTACATGTTATATTTCAAATTCTGTACATGGAGAACATTTGTTTTCAAGGCTTTTGGATTTGTACAACAGTTTAGAGAATTTATATAAGAGAATAAAAGACTGAAATACAACAAATGTGGGTTTCTGGACAGAAAATCGACAGCAGTGGATCTGATACTTTGTCAGGACGAGGATTATGGTCAAGACTTTACTTCTTTGCTGCGATATCGTTCTGAAAAACAACAGAAAGTATATGTTTTGCACTAAGTTGTAGGTTTGTATCAAGCTTTCTATTCACAAACAAAAGTGTGTACGAGCCGTCTCAGAATGAGATGATCTGATCTACGTTTAATTTTGAAATAACAGAACATCTATGTACGATTTTCAGGCATACATCAAAAATGTTATCTCTTCTTCGCCTCTACCACTTTTGTCCTGTTTCAGATGATATCCCAATATTCTCTAGGGCAATGATACGTAAAACACAGATGGGGGCAGCTAAAATAAATATAATTAAAATGCAGGTTTGTGCTGTAATACAGTGAGTTCTTGGGTCTCGTCACTGACAGAAATGATCAGATTCAATATTTGTGAATTCTCCTGAAGAAAAAAAAAACATTAATACCGTACTGTGGATGTCTGTGTAATCCCTCACTCGTCCAGGTCTGATCCATAGTAAAAGCCAAAAGTTAAATCTCGCAACTGGACAAAAAGTTGTAGGAGTGAAGACGTTTCGCTGCTCGTCCAAGTCTCTTCTTCAGCTCTGGTCAGATCACTGCTGGACACTGACTTATATCTGTCTGAAAGGAAGACAGTCCGTCCTCGAACAGGAATAGAGGCCTCAGACGTCACCTATCCCTCATCTATAACTCCATCCTCAGACCCAAAGGAAACAACAAAGAGAACAATAGAGTGAGCCAGGATGTGAAAAACACCCATTAAGAGCTGAATGAATATGTTAAGTATCAGGCACAGTGCACACTTAATGTAGCTCCTCCCTACAGACAGATAAAAGTCAGTGTTCACCAGTGATCTGACCAGAACTGAAGAAGCGGCTCCAACTTTTAGTCCAGTTAATATATTTTACTTTGGCTTTTACGATGGATTAGACCTGGACGACTGAGGGATGACACAGACAATATTCTCCGGGTTAATGCTGCACAGATGGGGGCAGCTAAAATGAACAGAAATGAACACTGATGATGAGAAATGATCAGATTCAATATTTGTGAATTTACATGAAAACCACCAGTTGTGGAGACAAAAAATGTTAATACCCCACTGAGGAACTTTCCGTTGCCTACGCCCTCGTTAGCATTAGCATGTTGCAGCGTGTTAAAGACAGTGAAAAGCACAAACACAGGGTTGGACCGTCTTAAACCCGAGGGGACGGTGATACTCAGTGGAAGTGATAAAAATCCTCTTAGCGCTGCTCCGTTCACACACAGGATCTGGTTAAACAGGCCCAGTGGATTAGTCAGTGCTATTAACCCGCTTTAAAAGTACTACGTGATGCTAGGACCAGGGCCAAAATGTGCACACGTCTCAGAGAGGAGGTGTTTTCTTGTCCGTTTTTTACAGTAAATCAGTTTTAAATGTCTGTAACAGGATTAAATCTAGTCTTAAAGGGGCGGGACCCAGTTTTTCCCATGGATTTTGAGCTCTTGTCTCAGTAAAGATATAAAGTATAACAGGTCAAAATAAGTCGTCTGTGAGTTGTCGGCAAAGGACTACATTTTTTTAGACTTGCTTAAGTAAAAGTACACATACCAGCACAAAAAATACTCAAGTAAAAGCAAAATTATCACATGAAAAATATACTCAAGTAGAAGTATTAGAGTACCTGTTTCATAATGTATTTTTGTGAATATTTTCAACAGGTCTCAAACAATAATACAAAATACTTTAATAATTTTCAGTTGTGTTGTACAAAATGTTGTGGAGGAGAAAGTACAGATACTGCTCTCAAATGTAATTAAGTAAAAGTAAAAAGTATCCACGCCAAAAATGTACTTAAGTAAAGTACAGATATCTAAAATTTAGACTTAAGTACAGTACTTTACTACTTTCACTTTCTTATGTTCCACCACAGGACTGCAAAGTGTGTTATTGTTCGATAATCAGGAAGTGCATGTTAGCATGATCTCACTGTGCTCTTACTGTTTTAAGAAAAGTTTTACAATGTGTCCAGAGGCTTAACAGGCCTCACGTGAAGCTCAGAACCTCCACACTTCACTCTCTGAGCTGCAGAGGCTGCACTAGCACTGAGTCAAGACTGTCTGCAGGTGCTGGGGTTCCATAGGTGTATGAATAATCTTACATAATAAAGTAATAAAATCATAATGTCACGTTACTGTTATTGTTCTTTTCACTTCAGCCAATAGAGGGCAGTATCACTTTAGTCCTGGTTTATTTCTATAGACTTTAGACCTTTTAGACCTGATCTTTGTCCTGGTTTAGACCTGGTTTAGTCCTGGTTTAGTCCTGGTTTAGTCCTGGTTTAGTCCTGGTTTTTGTCCTGGTTTAGTCCTGGTTTTAGTCCTGGTTTAGTCCTGGTTTAGTCCTGGTTTAGTCTTGGTTTAGTCCTGGTTTAGTCTTGGTTTAGTCCTGTTTTAGTCCTGGTTTAGTCTTGGTTTAGTCCTAGTTTAGTCTTGGTTAAGTCCTGGTTTAGTCTTGGTTTATTTCTGGTTTAGTCCTGGTTTAGTCCTGGTTTAGTCCTGGTTTAGTCCTGGTTTAGTCTTGGTTTAGTCCTAATTTATTCTTGGTTTAGTCCTGGTTTAGTTTTGGTTTAGTCCTGGTTTAGTTTTGGTTTAGTCCTTGTTTAGTCCTGGTTTAGTCTTGGTTTAGTCCTGGTTAAGTCCTGGTTTAATCCTGGTTTAATCCTGGTTTAGTCCTGGTTTAGTCCTGGTTTAGTCCTGGTTTAGTCCTGGTTTGTTATCTACAAAAGCATTTACCAAAGACCGGGTTTGCAGTGGTCCAAAGTTACACCTTATGCTTTCAGAACATCCTAATTCTTCACGGCGATGAGTTTATAAGCGCTTTTCAAAACACTCAGACACTGTAAATCTCAGAACAACTAGTATGCTAATGTGCACTTCCTGATTACCAGACAATAACCCACTTTATAACTAGATCCAGACAACACGTAGTAGACATATTTAGACATTAGACATTTGTACTGGGAAACACATTTTGCTACATGGAGAAAATGGGGTACTGGCCCTTTAAGACTAGATTTAATCCTGTTATAAACATGTAAAGTGACACGAAAATACTTCCTCTGAGACGTCGGCACATTTGGATCAAGTCCTAGCAACATGTAACATACAAATACTATCACTTCATCCGATTGTACCTCAGATTCTCACACTCACGGGCCAGTGTTTAGAAAGCAGCTGATTCCAGATGTTGCGATTACATAAATGAAAGTCGAGATTAGAGCTGGTCACGTGGGCACAGGCGCTCGGAGACTCTGGATTAAGACGGGAATTACAGAGCCATCCGTGAACGTCACACACAGGCACACACATCACACGCACACACACACAGACACACACACACACACAAACACACACATCACACACACATCACACACAAACACACACATCACACGCAAACACACACGTCACACACATCACACACAAACACACACATCACACACACATCACACAAATCACACGTCACACCACACACACAAACACACACATCACACACAAACACACACATCACAGACACACACACATCACGTCACAAACCACACACACACACACAAACACACACATCACACACAAACACACATCGCACGCAAACACACACATCACGCACACAAACACAACATCACACACAAACACACACACACACACACACATCACACACAAACACACACGTCACACACAGACACACACATCACACTCAAACACACACGTCACACACAAACACACACATCACACACAAACACACACGTCACATACAAACACACACGTCACACACAAACACACAAACACACAAATCACACACAAACACACACGTCACACACAAACACACACATCACATACAAACACACACGTCACACGCAAACACACACGTCACACACAAACACACACATCACATACAAACACACACGTCACACACAGACCACACATCACACTCAAACACACACGTCACACACAGACACACACATCACACACACACACACACACACACACACACACACACACACACACACACACACATCACACGGCGTTCTCGTTGTGTTGGACATTATGAAGCAGAAAGGCCACGTGTTTAATGAAGTAGAGGTGCTACTTCCTGTATGTGATGTGTGGGAATTTGTATGAGAGCTGCGGTCAAACATAGAAGCTGGTTGGTCAATTTAAAGCCACATTATGAAACTTTTCTGATGGAGGATCTGCCACTTGGTTGGACATGTCATAGTTTATTTCTATAGCACATTTAAAACAACTCCATGCTTCATATAAAAGTCGACACGATACATAAGAAAAGAGCAATAAAAGCCCTGTACATCTGGTCTGAGAGGAGCGCTCGCCTCTCCACAGATCTGACCTGTAATTTGACCTGGTAGCACCTCCTGCAAACTGGTTGTAGACCCTCCAACAGACAGATTACAGCATCTCCGTGTTTACGCTGCGTCCTGCCCCCTGTTACCGTGGGTTTCAACTTCCTGGTCGTTTGAATTGTTAATCGCCACGGCAACGGTGCAAATTTTTCTATCGCTAAGTAACCTATGGATTGAGACGACACATAGAAACTCATCACTTTCGTCATTGTTTATGCCATAACTGTCCCAGGAAGGTGTTTGACCACTTCCTGGATTACCTCCTGATGACATCACAAAGTGGATCAGAGTGAGACTTTTATTTTCAAATCTCATCCTGCTCCTGTGAGTTTGGGCTTCATCACGGCCCACGCACACACACAGTACGGACTTATACAGGAGCGCTGCAGCCAAGAACGAAAGAGAGACGGAGGGAGAGAAAGAGGAGAGGAGGAGGGAGGGAGAGAGGGATGGAGGAGAGGCAGAGGAGAGGGAGGGAATGAGAGAAGGGGAGGAAGAAAGAGAGGGAGAGAGAGAAAAGGGGGAGAGGAGAGGAAGAAAGAGAGAGGGAGAAGGAGAGGGCAGATGAGAGAAAGAGGAGGCGGAGGGAATGAGAGAAGGGAGAAGAAAGAGAGGAGAGGAGAGGAAAAGGGGAGAGAGGCAGAGGAGAGAAAGAGGAGAGGGAGGGAAAGAGAGAAGGGGAGGAAGAAAGAGGGGAGAGAGAGAGGGGGAGGAGAGGTGGAGGGAGAGAGAGGAGAGAGAGAGGGATGGAGGAGAGGCAGTGGAGGAAAAAGAGAGAGGCGGAGGGAATGAAAGAGAGGGGAGAAAGAAAGAGAGGGGAGGGGAGAGGAAAAGGGGGAGAGGCAGAGGGAGAGAGAGAGAGAGGGATAAGGAGAAGGAGGAGAGAAAGAGGAGGGGAGGGAAGAGAGAAGAGGAGAAAGAAAGAAGAGAGAGAGAGGAAGAGGAGAAAGAGAGAGAAAGAGAAGGAGGGCAGAAAGAGAGAGAAGAAAGAAAGAGGGGGTGGAGGTAAAGGTAGAGCAAGTGAGGGAGAGAGGAGGCTAGAGACAGAGAAGGGATGAGAGAAAAGAGAGACAGAGAGAGAGAGTGAAAAGGAAGGAGGAGAAAGAGAGAGGAGAAGAGAGGAGAAAAGACAGAGAAAGGAGAAGACAGAAAAAGAGAGAGAAGAAAGAAAGGAGGAGGGAAAAGTGAGGGAGAGGAGGTAGAGAGAAGAAGGGATGGAAAGAGAGAGACAGAGAGAGAGAGAGAAGAGAGAGAGAGAAGAGAGAGAGAAGAGAAAAGGAGAGGAGAGAAGAGAGAGAAATAGAGAAGAGGGAGAAGAGACAGAGAGGAAAGTGGAGGAAGAGAGAGAGAAGAAAGAAGACGAGAGATAAAGGGGGGAGAGAGAATCTAGAGAGAGGAGGGCTGAGGAAGAAAGAGACAGAGAGGGAGAAAAGGGAGAAGAGAAAGAGAGAGAGGGAGAGAGAAAAAGAGAGGAGAAGGACAGAAAAGAGAGAGAGCGGAGAAGAGAAAGAGGTGGAGGTAAAGGGGGGGAGCAAGGGAAGGAGAGAAGAGCTAAAGAGAGAAGGAGGAGAGGGAGAGAGAGAGAGAAGGGGGAGGAGAAGAAAGAGAGAGAGAGACAGGGAGAAGGACAGAAAGAGAGAGAAGGAGAGAGAGAGAGAGAGAGGAAGAGGTGGAGGTAAAGGGTAGTGCAAGTGGGGGGAGAGGAGCTAAAGAGAAAAGGAGAGAGGAAAGAGAAGGAGGAGGATGAGGAGAAAAGAGAGAGAGAGGCAGACAGAGGAGAAGGCAGAAAGAGAGAGAGAGAGACAGAGAGGAGAGAGAGGTGGAGAAAGGGAGAGAAGTGATTGAGAGAGGAGCTAAAGAGAGAAGGTGGGAGAAAAGAAGGCCAGAGCAGAGTGAAAAGGAGGAGGGGGAAAGAAAGAGAGAGGGAGAGGAGAAGCCAGAAGAGAGAGAGAGAGACAGAAAAGGAGGAAGGGGAGAAAGAGAGAGAGAGAGAGAGAAGAGAGAAGAGAGAGAGAGAGAGAGAGAGAGAGGAGAGAGAGAGAGAGAGAGAAGAGAGAGAGAGAGAGGAGAGAGATAAAAACACAAAGGCATGAAACTGGAATAGATCATGTCCCGGAGCATGAAGAAAGAAAGAAAGAAAGACAGAAAGAAAGACAGAAAGACAGAAAGACAGAAAGAAAGACAGAAAGGCTGAGCTAATCTGACCTTTTTATGTGTATTAAGATTAAAGTGGACATATTACACTATTTTCTGATCTGTTCTAATGTTGTTTCCTCGTCACAAACAGACCTGGAGTTGTGTTTTGTTTCATTCTCACATGTTTAACACACACATTAGTTCTTCTCAAACAGAAAACACTCTGTTCCACCTTGTGATGTCATCATGTGGTGATACAGGAAGTGCTCCACAAAAGGTAAAAGGTAACCTGAAAACTACCACTTCATGACATCACAAGGTGGAACGGAGCAATTTGAGCTTTGGAGATGTTACAGACTAATAATAAAGTGTTACTCAAACATGTGTGACTGAATTGATGAGATAACAGCATTATAACATGGTTTAAAGCTCACAAGAGTCAATTTTGAGTAACATAGACCCTTTAAATCACACTTTTTCATCCTCATGGGGAAATTTGCCCTCTGCATTTCACCCATCCTTCGATCTCATCTGCAGCGATGTTATTAGCAATTAACCTGCCCTACCTGCCCACAAAAATGTTCAGCAAGCTCTTTAAAATGACTGCTGACTGCAAAAAAGCTGTGGCTAGAGGAGGTTTTCAGAAGAATAGAGATTAATCACAGACTTTAAATGTTATTTCACTATCTCCATATCACAATCGGCCTTCACACTATGGCTAATATTGTTTTAAATACTGTTAATTTGTGATTTTTCTACTTAAAACATGTCAAAATGTTCCTGATTATGCTCTGAGCCTCTGAAAAGTCACAGTTTGTAGAGTAACACCTGTCTAGTCCTGGCAGAGAGTGCGTTAAATCACAGACAGGCAGACAGGGGGCGCACAGGGGCCGCGTTTGGAGCTGTCCGTGTCCGCTTTGGGCGCACTGAGGACGGCCCACACGGAGCAGAGATGTGGCGCAGCTCACCGGGACTCTGTGCTCTCCTCCTTCTGCCACTTCTGCTGCGAGGATCATCCATAAACCATCTGTAAAGCATGGGATTGTGTACGCGGACGTTTACGTGGATCAAATGCGCTGCGTAATGCGCGTTGGAGAGCGTCCTTGCGGGGGGAATATTGATGTTTTGGGTCGGTTTTGTTGGAGGAGCAGCTAGTTGCTAGTGCTGGGCTAGCGCTGTGCTGCTGCTGGCTGCCTGCTACAGCTCTGTGCGAAGATGCTACGGTGGATACGACAGCAGTTGGTAAGAAAAATCTGCGTAAAACTACATTTGCCCTGTGCGTAAAACGGATATCACTGTCATTTTGGCGCGCGTAATGTGCGAATTTAAACAGAAAACCAGCATTAACCAACTGTACCTGAACCAGAGCTTTAAACCAACAGTGTTAACAAGAAATAAGTTAGTTAAATGATCTAAAACAGGACTAAAAACAAGACTAAAAGAGTTAAGTATGAACCAAATCATGGAGCAATTGTCCAAACTTAGAAAAAAACAGGATTAAACCAGGTTTGATTCAACCAGGACTTGTTCCAATAGTTTAAACTTGGACTAAGTTATGGGAATGGGATGAAGTAGGACTAAAACAAGGGTCAAATCAGGAGTAGACCAAAATCAAACCATGTTTTAAGCAAAAATGGGAAGCTATCCATATAAAAAAGACCTGCGATTTCTGCATTTCCTGGCTAATACCTGCCCTAAATTTACATACTAATTCATGACACAGCCTAAAGACTAAAAATACAGTAACAGTCATACAGTTTTGTCAACTTTTAAGAGTAAAACGTGTCAGGCTAGCGTTTCTTTAGCCTGTTTGTTTGTTTTCCAGTGTTGTGTGTCTGTTTGCAGATGACAGCCAGGTGTTAGACGTTAGCCACCTTCACAGCTAGCTTCAACTCCTGTTTAAGCTAACCCGCGCTTTTAAACACTTTTCCCAACAACATAATACATAAATTAATGTTGGAAAGTGTTTTATTTAAAATCTTACATTAAGTTAAACACTCAGAAATGATTCACTTTGCTAAAAACCGCTCCTATGCTAACGTAAAGTAATGTAAACTTTTAGCTTGGGGCTAGCTTAACTGTTCAGGTAGTTGGTTAAACTGCTCAACTGTTTTGTTAAGTGCTTTGGGTCCTATTTTTCCATTTTAAACTATTTATTTTTAACTTTTTCAGCTCTTACCTCGTGATACTATTGATAAATGATTAGTTGTGCTAGGAATTTTGCTTTCTTGGCTTTAACTTTGTGATTTAACTGGACTAAATAGTAAATTAAGCTACATCTAAATAGGCAAGGCAAGTTTATTTGTACAGCACAAGGTAATTCTAAGTGCTTTAGATAATAAAAAAGGGATTAATATCAAAATACAACAAATCAAAACGTAAAAAATCACAAATAATCATCATAAGATTAGCATTAAAGGAGAAAAGTGCAGAATTAAACCTTTCATACAGGACAATATGGTGACATCATATCACAGTTCGCTAAAAAAAATCAACATAGTGAATAGTAATAGTGAAAAAAAGCAAATGCATTGACAAATAGACTGTTGTAATGAGGTTCTAACAGTAGCATAGCATAAACTGCCATTGTTCATCTTCAAATTTAGTTTAAAGCTGCACTGAGTAGCTTTTTGACGGCTTTCTGCCATGGAGGGCAAGGATACAGGCAGGTTACAAGGTACAGGTCAGATCTGTGGAGAAGTGACAACGCTCGTAGTGAGAGTGAAGCGTTATTTTGTGGATGGGGTAAGCTGTGTGGTGTAATATGCTCTTGGTTTTCTCAAATGGGAAGTCATGAGTGTTGTCACAGTACTAAAGTTTGATTTCAATATTGAAGAATTGACCTTGTTCTCAGTACCATTTCCGTTTCTGATACCAGGAGGATATGATATCAGAAAGTTGACAAAGCTCTATGACTATTATTATATTTTAAGTATTTAGGCTGTGTTATGAATTAGCATGTAAATTTGGGACAGGTAGTAGCCAGGACTTTGTAGAAATGTGGAAATCTGAGGTCCTTTTTTAGACAGATAGCTTTCAATTTTTGCTTAAAATATGGCTTGATTTTGGTCTACTCTTGGTTTGATCCTGGTTTTAGTTCTTCTTTAGCCCATTCCCATAACTTAGTCCTAGTTTAAACTATTGGAACAAGTCCTGGTTGAATCAAACCTGGTTTATTCCTGGTTTTGGATCATTTTCAATTGTTTCATGATTTGGTTCATTCTTAACTTGTTTAGTCATGGTTTTAGTCCTATTTTAAATCATTTAACTAACTATTTCCTACAATAGGCTGTGATTTTCAGCCTTAAATGATAGTACTTTGTTTTATATTCCCATGTGGCCTTATATATAATCCCTCAGTGTCCAGGTAGGTTCATAGTGGTCCATGAGCGTGTACTAGTCTGTACTTGTTCTACAGCTCAAGATCATTCTAAAGATATTCAGGAAAGGTTCATTTCCGTCCTGTGAATGTGACTTTTTAGCATTGATACTTGCTCAAATGAGTATCCAGTTTCGGGTTAGTTTTAGTACCTATTAGTATCTGATTTCCGACAGCCATAGAAGTCATTGTTGCATGTGATTTTGTTCCAGTTGAGGCAAAATCTTGAGTAATCTTGGCTGCTCTATGGGGAGAAAAACCTCATAAGATAATTTCTACCCATTTATTTGCATAAATTTGGTTATAATGGGAAAGCCTGGCTGGGGTTACCTCGCCTCCTCCCTGTGACACAGACTCCTCGGCTCGCTCCTTATGCCTCAGTCTGTTTGCATACAGCATGATGTCATCTCAGGCCAGAGGTTTGGTGCAGGGCAGGAAGTCATTTTAACACCGCAGAGTATGTGGTTTATGACAGCGAAGTGTGTGTAAGATAAGAATACAAGAAAAAACGTCCGTGTGCCAACTTTTATCGCATTGCGTTCACATAACAGCACAACATTCAAGAGTCCCTATAGTTTAACCTGAGCTGCTCTGTGGTGGAGTTTGCTGTTTGACTGTCAGATTGCAGATTTTTTGACCTGGTTTATGGTTAATATTTCCGAAACTACTGGGCTTATCCTCGTGGAACAAAATCTGAAAGTTCAACATGTTCTCTGTTAGCCTAAATAAACAAAAATGAAATAGATGAAAGATAAGGTTTGACGTTTGAGGATAACATATGTAGATCAACATGTTACCTTGTACTGCTTTGAAAATGTTATATTCACCTAAAAAAGCTAATGAAACTACTGCACAGCACATCAGGTTTGTGAAGTTGTATTGCATATAGTGGTCCCCCGTTTTTCGCAGGGTTTGCGTTTAAAAAATAACCCAGAATAGGCGAAATCCGCGAAGTATCAGCTTTATTTTTACAATTATTCTCTATGTTTCTTGGCTGTAAAACTCCTCACCACACACTTTATACACTTTTCTCACACAGGCATTAACATTTTCTCACATTTCTCTCTTGTTTAAACTCTCTCAAAGTTCAAACCTTCGTCGGTGCCTTTGTCGGTGCAGAATGTTTCATCGACATTGTGGGTTTTGTCGGGGAGAAAACTTGCAAACATACAGCACTTCAGAGTCACACTGCGATCCAACATTTATGTAAATTTGTCTGACACATTCTGTACTGTACAGGAGACACGGAGGAGACTGATGGACAATGGTCTACAGTCCCTCAGCCAATCAGGACGCAGAACACAATGGTCTACAGTCCCTCAGCCAATCAGGACGCAGAACACAATGGTCTACAGTCCCTCAGCCAATCAGGACACAGAACACAATGCACGTTCATACGCTGTGAAAAAGCATACAAAATTGCACCAAAAAAATCTGCGAAACAGCGAGACCACGAAAGGTGAACCGAGATAGAGTGAGGGACAGTTTTGCATCATATCATGCTTTTTGTATATTTATGAAAAATGCCGTGGATGACGTAGGCTCGTGGGCTTGAATAGTGCCTGGAAGAGATCGCTAAATTACTCAAACGATGTTAGAACATGGTAAAAAAGGTCCAAAAAGTCAATTTTGCATAATACGCCCTCTGTAACCTTTTGAGAGCTAGATCACATGAGGAACATCCACCAGAACAGAACAGCCAGAGTGAGTCCATAACTAATTAGTCTGTGCTCTCAGTAATCAGCGTTCAGGAGTCCCAAGTCCTCACAAGTGTCTCAGAAAGGTTAACAGCGCCATAATTAAATTCTTCTGTTAAGTCTGACAAAGTTTTCCTCCAAATGCGTTTGGCCTTTTTACTTGAAGCCAGACAGGAAGTTACTGCCTCCTAATTTGCGATAGCTTCTTACAGTTGACCCGCCCCATCCGTCTGACCTGTATGCGCTTAATTAAAAGTGTAATTAAAAAGCTTGTTATGGCGTCACCACTAATGAGAACGTTTGAAGGAGGCACTTCATTGAGCTGATTAAATGAGACAAGTTTCATGTTCAGTGGTTTTCCTGAAAACTTGGAGTGTTCCTGGATGTTTGAAAAAGTGTTATTTGACTGTCTTAATGGTCCTATATTACACAAAATTGACTCTTGTGAGGTTTAAGCCATCTAGACTGAGATTTTAGAGGCAATTTTGCCTTTTGACCATTTTTAAGTCGGGACAAATTTGACCCATATCGTTGTTTTCATCCAGCCTAGTTTTTCTTAGATATTCTTGGTCTGCTAGTCACTATGGACAGAGAGCTCAGAGGTTAATCTAACAAACACGGAGCTCAGCAGTGACGGTCTGCTCAGGCTCTGGAGGGAAATGTTTGCGTTAATTTTACTCATGGACTTTTCAAAAAATTCAAATGTGAAGAGTTCAAAAGCATTGCGGAGGCTAACTAGCTACATGCTAACTAATATCCGGACGTTTTTTAGGTTGGAAAAACGATGTTGAAATGCAAGAATCTGACAAATGTTTTAATCATTTGTCGGTTTACAAAGTTTAAGAAACAGATTTCAAATTAATTTTATTTTGGAAAGTCTATGAGAAAAATGGGAATGTGAATTTCATGGGTGGTCACTGTTGAGCTCTATTGTCTGTATCGTGTCTCTTCCTAAAAAGAAGTTACTGCAAAATAAGTCAAAGTTTGTAGAAGTTCAGTTTAGTTCTGTCTGAGCTGTGACTTTTAGGTAGAAGCCACAGTTCATACTGATCAACACAAGATAAATATGCCTCAAGTGGATGTTTCTTCCTGGCAGATCAGTACAAAAATAATCCATTATACAATTATGACAAAATCACAAAATAATTGGACCTAGGCCTGCCAGAGTAATCACTATATCGACTTATCTTTCAATATATATAAGTTTGGGCCTCAGTATTTGTCGCAAGTGCTTTTTCTTTGCAAAAGTGGTTAGGTTTTTGTGAATTTTTGTTCTGATATGATAAGATTTGAGCTGTAGAGGGTTGAATTAGTCTCTTTTATGGCTAATTATTGGTTCATTCTGCAGTTTATTTGTTGCAGCTCATGTCTTTTAATGATCCTGTCTATTTTAAAATGCTTCACTGGGATTATCTTGCATTATTTAAATCTTAAGTAGCGGCATAAAGTAGTTTCAATATTATTGTTTATTGCAATATTTCTCTGTAGCGATATATCGTGCTTCAAAATGTGTTATAGTCTAATTAATTGTACTTAAAGATCGATCAATATGGGTTTTTTCATGGCAGATGCAGACACGATTATGTAAAATCCAGAAAAACTGATATTTTTGGGCCAATATGCAGGGCTGAATTGGATCATTTTAGTCGGTGAGATGCTTTAAAATGACTAAAAAAACTCATCATCAACTGGTTTTCTACAAAGTGGATACAAGAGCGGTGTAGTCATGTTTTATACAGGATCCTCTTTGCACTAAAATGTTCAAATAAAGCCGTATGTGTACTTTTTAGGCATCTGGTCGGCCCAAACATCAGCCTCTGCAAGAGATTTAAGGCAGATGTGATAAATAAAATATCATCCTGATCTATCGCCAGCTGATATCTCTGTCTATTTCTTGTTGGAACACTACATTTTGTGATCTCAGATATGGCTCTTCTTCAGCAGTTTGCTTTTGGCTCTAAAAACGTCTGTATTGAAAGTAGTTATTCAGTCAATAGGTTTGGAAAGCAACCTGTGTCTTTCCATGGATCCAGTAAGTTGTTTGGCGTTCCTCAAAACGAGGGTCAAAACTGTAGTCGTCAAACGAGGCATTGAGAAAAAGTCGCTTCCAAATACTTTTGAAAGAAGCATGGCCTGTGTACTACTTAAGATAAAAAAACATTATTGAGACGTTTGAATCACTGTTGCATCATTTGAGGTTAAGTCGAGGCTACGCTAGCTCTTGTGTCCTCTTCTCTTCGTGGCTACGCTAAAGGCTAACGTGCGCCACATGTGTTTGAGTGTATTTGGTGCCTGTGGTGGTGTATTGCTGGTGTCACTCGTGATCTATCGGCTGCAGCTCTGAGTGCTCCTCACGCTCTCTGCTCCATTACAGTCCACTCGCCTTTGATTCGCCATCTGTGATTAGAAGGGCCCATCTCGGCTGATTTACATGCCTTTTCTCAGTCCGGCGTCGTCATCTGTAACTGAAGCTACTGCTGCAGACTGCTTAAAGACCCTGTAACTCGATTTTCTTTCCATGTATTTGAGCATTTGTCTTGCCCGTAGACTGGATAAAGATGTGGACTTCATTTGAGCGGAGCCGAACGCTGTGGGTGACGTCACACTCGCTCAGTCCACTTCTTTACACAGTCTGTGAGACGCCATAAGCCACTTATCCCTGTGGTAACTTTTCTGACACCTCTAGCTTAAAACCCTGAAAGTCAGAAGGATCATGAGGCCCCACTTTCACGATCTGCATTCAAACTGAAAAACAAAATCAAGCTTCATACAAACATTTTATATTAATTCACAATAAGCTGCTTTCTTGACTAGGCCCGTCACAATAATCACTATTTTCTGATCTATAAGTCACACTTTTTTTCATAGTTTGGCCGGCAGAGCGACTTGTACTCTATGTCAGTGGTCCCCAACCACCGGGGATCGGTACCGGTCCGTGACGCATTTTCTACCGGGCCGCGGACCAAAAACAGTAAATAATTTATCAGCGACCGCATTTTCTCCGAAGTGACTTTTGCCCGCTCCTCATGACACGCTAATAACCTCGTCCGTAGATATATAATGAAAATCCTGATAGGAAATCGCAACATAAATCCATTTGATATAAAGATGAGTCGTGCGGCGGCCACACATCTAGCACAGATATAATAAAGATGAGTTTATTATATCTGTGCTAGATGTGTGTCCGCCGCACGACAGTCAGAGCGTCAGGGCAGAGGTCGAGGAGAGGGGGAGAGCTCGAGAGTCTTAGCGGCACAAACGGCAGAAGCTAAAGGAAAAACAGCTCTATGTGAAATATTAAGGTTTCTTGACATTGACTCCATATTCTGAAATATTTGAAATGTTCTGAAATATTTATTGATTTTTTTTTTTTTTTTTTTTTTTTGGATGAACTGCTCAAAGTGAAGAATAAAACAAGTGGGATCTACTCACAGATCTGACCTGTAACTTGCCTGGTAGCATGACCTTCTGGTGGAGGTGGACATGTTTAATGCCTATGGAACATTCTAGCATCTCCATAAAATCAATGAATTGGTGTGCGAGCCCTCCCCCGGAAAAGCCCGTGGTGCGCCTTTAAAACAAAATTTCTCTTACAATTCATTTGAGTGGTGGATATCTGGATTGAGACGTTAAAACCATTTTCTGCCATCCTGAAACGCTGCTGAAAAACTATTCCCCAAAGCAGCGAGACCCAGAGTCTGTCTCAGGAAGCTGTTTTTTTGTCCTTTTGAACTCTTCGTTTCCAGACAGGCTGAAGACACCAGCGCCTCCGTGGAGCTGCTTAATCATTAATACTCGACACACAGTAGCTTAAGTTAGTTTAACCACTGCTGTAAAGATTAGCCAAGGCCATAAAGACGTGAGTTCTGTGGCAGGAGCAGTGTACAAGATGGAGGGTTACTCTTCCACGTAGACTAAAGCTGTTTCAGGGCTATTTAGTTTAAGAGCGGCTCAGTCAGATGAAGCTCAGGATCACGGACGGCTTTTGGAGTTTGAGTTTAAGTTGTGACCAAACTCCATCGTCAAAGACCCATCGAGTCGTGATGACGTCACATCCTGGTCTGTTTTCTAGCTTTGTTTTTGTTCCTTATCCATCAAATAAGAGACATTACCTTTCAAAACAGTTAAACCCCAAACTGTATCAAAAGTGTAAATGATGTAGTAATAATTTCTGACACAGGATTAGCAGTGTGTTTATTAGGAATATAACAATGTCCAAATCTCACTGTACCATATTTATATTGTATCAGTGCTCACGACAGGGCTGGGCAAAAAATCTATTAGATCGATTAATCAAATTTAAAGTTCAAGTTCATTTATTTGGAAGAAAATATATTTTTATTTTTCTCATGTTTATCCATTGTAAATTGCATTGAAAATGTCCGTGTGCTCACTGCAGTCACAGCCTGCAGCTCTGTGTGAAATCAGTGACGTCAGATGAAATGTTGGGGCTGCATGTTTAATGCAATAGTTTGTTTTATCTCATTCATAAAACATGTCCCCAGTGGGGTAAATATGAAATACACTGAATACATTTTTTCATTATCTTGTCAGTTTTGACTTGTTTTTGAGTTTCCAGAACATTTTACTGAAGAGTGGGGAAAAATCGAAAATAGAGAATTTACTTTGTGGTGAAAAAAATCAACAATTTTATTTTCAGTCAAAATTGCCCAACCCTCACGGTACAGAAGAGCTCAAGATAGCTTCATGTTTACAATATCAGTACTAATTTATTTTAAGAACAACTGCACTATTCACATCCTGGTGGAGCAGTAAAAACTAAACTGTTTAATTACATTGTAATGTTATGGTGTTTCTTGTTAACACTTTGTTGTCCTGTGAAGCTCTTTGAATAAGGCCTCACTTTGTGTTGTGCTCTACAGACAAATGTCCCTTGCCGACCCAGTAAAACTCTGCAGTAAAGTTTATATTCTAGTTTATTTTCTTTTTTTGTCATCAGAAAACATCTGGGAATCACTGGCTGTGTTCTGCAGCGTTACTCTGGGCTGTGTGGTGTTGTACCTTGTTCTGTACTGTAGTACAGTGTGTTGTAGGTGTTGTATCTTGTTCTGTTGTAGTACAGTGTGTTGTAGGTGTTGTACCTTGTTCTGTTGTAGTACAGTGCTGTTGTAGGTGTTGTACCCTGTTCTTTTGTAGTACAGTGGTGTTGTAGGTGTTGTATCTTGTTCTGTTGTAGTACAGTGCCGTTGTAGGTGTTGTACCCTGTTCTTTTGTAGTACAGTGGTGTTGTAGGTGTTGTACCTTGTTCTGTTGTAGTACAGTGCTGCTGTTGTAGGTGTTGTACCCTGTTGTAGCGCTGCTGCTCTGAAGTCTTTTAGCCTGGATTTTATTTTTGATCAATTTGTGGAACTTTTCTGAGCGTCATTTTGCCATTTTTGCGGTGCATCATGCGGGGCATCATGCGGGGCATCAGAGGGGCTTCATGGGGGGCTTCATGCGGAGCATCAGGGGAGGCATCAGGGGAGGCATCAGGGGAGGCATCGGGGGGGCATCAGGGGGGGCACCAGGGGGGGCATCACGGGGGGCTTCATGGGGCCCATGCAGTGTCTCTGCTCAGCTTTCCTCTTCATCTGGTTTCCTTTCTTCTCAAACGCTGTCGAGTGTGGAAAGCACACAGCGTACGATCCCATCGTCTTAGGTTTTTTCCACTGAACTCAACACTATTATTTTGTGGACAAAAACCTGAGACCACGTGTGTATGGAGGCAGTTTGTTATCACGATACTGCCGTTACATCCCTAGTGTGTATCTCACTAACTGCAGGTCACCGCTCATGCTAGCTTACACTTTCTGTCTGTGGTAACCATAGATCCATGCTTATGACCTTGTTAGCTTTAAATGACTACGATCTCTTTTTAACATGAGCTGTGTTGTCGCTAAATAAAATAACCTCTATAGTTTAAACAGACCTGAGGCAGGTCAGAATCCTCTGGGGGAGTTTGCTGTTTGTCAGATTTCAAATGTGTGGAGCTGGTTTATGGTTAAAATCTCTGTGTCATTTTTTGTTTCATGTGGATAGGTCCAGAAATGACAAAGTTCAGCGCCTCCTCTGTCAACATAAATAAAAGCTAAATCATTTTTCACAGCAGCTTCAGAAAGTGGTGCTGTTCTTCAACTCAAGACGTGATCATTGTCAGTAGAAAGAACTTTAAGACATAAGATTATTAATACCGCAGGTTTTTGGACCGAATCCCAAACAAACAGTTATAAGATTCAGCGTTAGTGAATTTCTGGACTTATTTCAAAAACAGTGACTCTCCCGTAGAGTTACACAGGCCCTCACCAGCGGAGATTATGGCATCATCAAACACTAGAACGTGAACGCTGCCGATATTAAAGGAGCACTATGTAACTTTTCTGTTGGAGACTTGCCACCTGCTTGTTTCCATGGAGTTTCCATAGTTTTTGCCAGGAATTTTCCACAGTATGGCATTAAACATCAGTGAAGACACGCGTGTGACGGCACAGGTCTGGCACTGTTACAGGTCAGATCTGTGGACAGGTGAAGAATAATGAGTTATTGCCAAACTGTGTAACATTCCAGGTAAACCAAGAACTACTATAGAAGTTATAATCTGTGTAGGCAGGTTTTTCAGTTCTTTTCCAAGGCTTTATCTACAGGGAGGAGTGGATTTTTTCTGTACCTAGAGAAAAATGTGGGTGATACCAGATGCCAGAAGTAAAAATTTGGCATTTTCCTTATCTGATAATATCAAGTACATAGATAAAAAAAAAAGATAAAAACATGAGCTAGATCTTGAAGGCTCTGCTTAAAGTGAACATGTAGTGACCTTTACCTCAACCACTGATGGATGAGTTTGTTTATGCTCACGGCCCATGAAACAGAAAACAGCAGGGCTAAAACTTTTATTTATATATTTATAGATATATATTTTTGGGGTTGCAACTTTTTTTGTTTTGAATGATTCCAATTTGTGGGGCATTTTACTTTAGTGTCTGATTTTCGATACTTTTGACAACCCTGATCAACCCTGATCATGTTAGATGAACAGGTATATTCAAAAAAAGTAAGACTAGAAGCAGTAAAAAAAACATTGTTGTGTTTCTGTTCGAGGGGTCAGTGTGTGGAAAAACCTGGACGGTAAATTAAAAAGCTTCTGCACAATAGAAGCATTTAAAAAGAGATATAAAACATTACTTTTTGAAAATTACAGTACGCAGGAATGATTCGTGTGAACTGCCGGGGTTTGTAGTTTGTGTGTGTGTTTGTGCTGTGGCTTTACCCGTGTTCCATATTGAATAGTTTCGTTTGTTTTCTAATCTAAGAGTGTGGTTAAAATGCACTGCTCTTATTGTGAAAGAACTAGGTCTGTCACGAGAAATACTGTATCGACTTATCATTCAATGTGTGAAAGTTGGAACAGTATTTTTGGCGGTCAATATTTTTGGTTATTTTTTAGCGATGTGATGAGATTTAAACTGTGAAACTTTGAATTAATAACTTGAATGACGCAAGCTAAAGTACTAAAGATGTGCCGCTCGTACAGGCTGTTTGTTTTCTGTGTTTCATTGTGGTTTGAGTGACTCAGCGCAGCACTTGTTTAGAAAAGTATATTTCAGACTCTCCATAGACCACAGCTTCTCACATTGTGTCCCATAAAGAAAGAAACATTTTGTCACAATAATCACTATATCGACTTGATGGAACAATTATTTTTAGGGTCGTTTTTTAAGCTTTGTACATTTTCTAAGAACTAATGAGGAACTTTTTCTTATCTTTTTGCACTTTTCTGGAGATTTGAGCTGTAAAGGGTTGAATAAATAACTACTATGACTCATTAAGTGTTTTATTGATATACTGCAGCTCATGTTCATGAAAAATTCTGCACATGTAGTTTCCTGAAGATGTGAGACAGGCCTCGACTTTGAAAACGTTTAAATCCAGACTCCAAACAGTTGTGTTTAGCTGTGAATATGACTGAAAGGTTTTTATTCTGCACTTTAATGTCTGTCTTATTCTTTGGGGGTAAATCCTGCTCTAGCCTGATCGTGTCAGCGGCACAATGGAAATCAGTATCATTGTTTATCGTTACTATCTGCTTTCTTCACCAAAAGGGCTGAGTATCATCAAGAAGTTGCCGATACGATACATAGGCCACGATACGATATGTACCTCGATACAGTGCTCTGTCGATTCAATACGATACGATATATTTCAAATCGATTCAGTACAATTCAGTCAAAAATAAATGCTTTCAGAACACTTAATGATCAGCCCCATTTTCGTTAATTAAACTTTTTTGCTTTGCTTTTAATCTTCCATTAATTGAAGATGAATGAACATAAAGTGCATTTTGTTTTGTGCATTTACTAGAAAAACACATCAGACTGTTCCATGAGTCAGTGTTTCTCATCCACAGTTTATACGAGCTCCACATTTACATTTAACAGGGATATGTGCAGTTTAATGGCTCTGAACGATCACAACATATCGAATAAAACACAACTGTGATACTAAAAGTCTTTGTTAAAACAAAGTTCACATGAAATAAACCGATTTTAATCATCAAAACAGTGAATCAACTGTCAAATGTTCTGCATAAATGACTTTCTTTCCTCTAAACGACACATAAATGTACAACTGTGACAGAATAATTTGGTAAGATATAAAAAAAAAAACCTCTTTATCGATACAGCAGCCCACGATATCGATATTGTATAATTAAATGAAACGACAGGATATATTGATATTTTGATATTTTTGCACAACCCTATTCACCAGTATATCGTTCTTCAAAATGTTTTATTGTGACAGACGTTTTCAGCCGTCTGCATCTGGACCGTGTTACGAGTCAGACAACTGTTATTCATTTTCATAAGACTCTTAAAAATGGACTCTGCAGGTCTGTTGGACTTCAAAATACTGACAAATACACATATTGTCTTTACAATCCCAATGCCAGTACTCAGATGATATTATGCCAATTGAAGGTACAGTGTGTGGCCATTCACCTGCATGATTCCATGGAAAATAAAAAAAACCCAACATACTTCAGAACATTGTCCAGGGAATAACTTTTATGCCATAATGTGGATAATATAACAGCCAAAGGAATAAAATTTCCATGGAATCAAGTTGGAAGACGCCTTCGGGGGTCAAATCGGAGTCAGATGTGTGGTATGCGAGTCTGTTCTCAGTAAAGACACGTGTTTTTTTTTTTCATTTTCAATCTAAGTCAGTTCGTTTTACAGCACTTTTTAAATGTTACAATATAAACTCAATATTTATAGCGGCATTAACAGCAGCTGCTCAGTTTATCGTGTTGTGTTCTCTGTAATCCCAAATACTAAAGGCCACCGACCTAATCTGAACCCTACGTTTAATACTCTGCGGCTCCTAAACAGTCAAACCGCCCACGCATCCCCCCTCACAGCCACGTGGAGCCTCTTGTGTAATGTTCCAGAATAGGGCTTTAGTTTCGCCTCCAGCGCAGCAGAGTCCACGCTGTTTCACATGAGCAGCACAGCATTAGTCACAAGAGGAGGTCCTGTCATCCCAATGAGCTTCACTGTCTGTGCGGGTTCCATTCATTTAATATGCCCGTCCCCTCGGCCATATTCAGGAGTTATTCTTATACGTGGTTATAGCGCGGTCCGGACTCCATGTGACACTCAGTTTTGGGTTTTTAGAGAAATTCCCTCTTTCATTTATACAGAAATTTAAGGGGTTGTAGAGCAGAGACTGTATAAATGGACGTGATCATCCATTTAGTCGCTGTGTTCCAAAGAGACATTGACTTCTACTGAAAAATTGTCGCTCCTTTTGCTACTGCTACTCTTCATTCTGACCTTAAACTCTTTTTGATTTAAAATGCTCTGTATGATCTTGGTATTTATATTTACAGCTGTCACTATTCTCCACCTAAGGAGCAACTTATAGTCCATACATCGCTCTGGTGTATACGTCGCACCAGCCAAAAAATGCGTAATAATGAAGAAAAAAAAAAGTCGCACTGGTCTATAAGTTGCATTTTTTGGGGAAATTTATTTTGCAAAATCCAAGACCAAGAACAGACATTTTATTTGAAATGCAAGTTATAATAAGAAGAATAAAATAGAGAAGAACAGGCTGAATATTAGTACAGAACGCTAACATAACACATTTATATTTATTCAGCTACATGAAGCACCAGACAGAACTGAACATGTGTCTGGTTTGTTAACATACTAACATATTAACAGTCACAGAACTAAAGTAGAAAAAACAAACTCTGAAAACAAGTTTACTCTGGATCTCACTCCAAATCTCTAAATCCACTGAATTCTTCATCCTCGGTGTCGCTTCTGAACAGCTCCGCCGCTCTGGAGGTAGCAGAATATGATTTTCTTTTAGGAGCATTTTTGTTCAGTCTTTCTCAGATGTCTTTTAAATAAAGTTTTCATTAAGTTTTCTGTGTTACAGGAGTAGTTCTGGTACACAAGCCTAAAGTGCCCCCACGCAGGTGTCAGTGTGACAGTAACAAAGATGTGGAATTTTATATTTTAATAATTTCACACGTAAGTCGCATCTGAGTATAAGTCGCACCCCCCCGGACAAACTATGAAAAAAGTGTGACTTATAGTCCAGAAAATACAGTAGTCCTAACTAAGCCCAGCTCGAGCTCGTGGAGATGGGTTTCTGCGCTGTAGCTCACTGCTCCTGACTGGCTGAAGGACGGGTCAAATGCAGAGAATTCATTTCAATATAGTATGCCTTACCTTACCCCTTATTGGCTCTTTGGTTGCTATAACATACACACTCTGAATTGCAAATATGGGACTTGCAAATTAGACGCTATAACTGCTAGCCTCCCAACATCCACTTTTATACAATGTACGATTTAGACCTGACTTTTTTGAGATATTTGTGAAAAATGTCGCATCAAGGCTCTAAATGATATTATAAAGCTTTACACGCGAGTCATTAACGCTTAAAACTTGTAATCTTTTTGTAGGTGTTTCATATTAGGAGCAAGCAGGGGTTTTAGGACAGAGGAGAGCCAGTGACAGGTACAAAGAAGGGAAGAAATTTACCAGGAAAGAAAGGAAGGCTAAAGAGAGTAGCTCGTGTGGTACAGAGCAGACCCATGGTAACATAAACAGACAAACTCTTTAATGCTCAGACCTGTCACGATGAACGATAATATCAAAACGAGAGCTGTGGTCGATTAAAGACTCGTCCCGCCGATTTCAAAACTTTTCAAAACTATTACGTATCTCTATATATCTGACCCAAACTGCACTACTACTATTATTTATGCTGAAAAAAGTACTAGGAAAGAATGTATTTATATTACGGCAGATTAAACTTGTGAATCAGAGTTTAATCTGGCTTTTTTCATATAACTAGCAAAAAATAGCAACTCTAAGCTATTTTACTCCCTCACTAACTCCTCCTTTCTGCTGTTGTCCCACAGAAATCTTTATAATCCCTCAAGCAGCATAATTATTGAGCTCCAAAATGTATGTTCAATCTATTTTTTTAATGCTAAATAATAAAATAATAATCATTATGGTGACAGGCCTATTCATGTTCATAATTCCTGTATTTTTTGTGTATTTTTTGTGTATTTTCATATATTTCTTTTGTGCTTTTACAGGGTGTAGATCCGCCCCATCAGAGTGACACCAGGACCGTTTATGTGGCCAATCGTTTCCCCCAAAATGGCCACTACATCCCCCAGCGCTTCGCCGACAACCGCATCATCTCATCCAAGGTACCACCACCACACCACGACGCTCCACTCTAACTAAAGCAGACAGATTTACTTCTATTTATCCTCTAATTCTCCATAAATACACAAAAGCTAGACACAAAACTGTATATAACAACTTGACAAACCCAGTGCAGAGTGGACGCAGGCTGATTGTGTTGTGATAGCGCTCTGAATGCGGAGTCAGTCAGCGCAGAGAGCAATGGCAGGGGAAACTTGGCGCTTAAAAACTAAACTGAAGGTTGTTTTTGGTGAATATGGCATTTTCAGAACACTAAAAAGGTAACATGAAGCGCTAAATATCTTCATAATTCACTGTGACTGGTCAAATCCAGGTGTCACTGTCTTATAAAGGTTAACCTAAGGGAGAAGTTGGTGAGGAAAAGTGCTTTGTTTTCTTTAAATAGCGAAAAACCGAATCACAATATTACCATAAAAGCAGATCGCCTCCGGGATGAGCTCGCGAGTCTATTTTTATGACCCAATCTCTAAGTATATGAAGGTACATCCACTTTAAAACACGCAGAGAACTAAATATTATAAATACTGTATCTAGACTCTAAACAATTGGATTATGTAAGCTCACGTCCCAGGGCTGAAGTGTGACTTGACATTTCTCAGTGATCTCAGGTTGAGTTTGTAAACGTGCTTATTTAGAGCAGAGCGGCGAACGCCTGAGCGACTTCTGTAATGTCGAACGATAAACACACACGCTGGGTTTCTGCGCTTCCTGGAGACATTACATTGACTCATATTCATTTTCCTGGAGATCAAACCTTTACCTTAAACAGTCACTATATACTTTAGTCACCTTGGGATGAGTAGTTTCTAATTATAATTTTCTCCTCACATATAGACCTGGAGTAACACTTTGTTTTTCATTCACATATGTTTGAGTAACACTTTATTATTAGTCTTTCTACATCTCCAAAGCTAAGATTGCTCTGTTCCACCGTGTGAAGTCATGAAGTGATAGTTTTCAAGTTAACAGCTACATTTTAGTTCAGTAAAGATTGGCAATTCCACGGCTGAAGTCCCCCAAATGATTCTAATGAAGGTGAATGGAGTTTAAAAACACAGCGGAGCACTTCCTTTATTGCCACTCGACATCAAAAGCTGGAGTGTTTTCTGTTTAAGAGACGAACTCTGCTTAAATATACAGGGTTTGTGATAAACATGGATGAAACAAAATGCAACTCCAGGTCTGTTTGTGACGAGGAAACAACATCAGAAAGAGCCCTGAAAATAACGCAGCATGGGCCCTTTAAAAACAAGACCTCCTGCCCTGAGTGAAGTCGTTATCCTCCATAAAGATAATAGAGCCATACGACTGTAGAATAAGTCTGGTGCAAAACTGTGAAGGAGAAGTCTGGATTTTTACCTGTGATGCAACAAAACAGAATTTTTGAGTACTCAGAGAAGATGACTTTGGATAAATGAAACTAGCATGAATGAAGCAACAATATAACTCCAGGTATGTTTTAGATGGAACATAATAATGTCCTTTAACCTATTATAACCCAGATCTGAACTTCAAACTCTGCTGTTGATCTAATGTTAAAGTCTTACATTAGGATGACCTGGTTTTTGTCCCTATGATGTGCAGAGTTTAGCCCCCACAGTGTGATGAATACCCGTCCGCACACTCGCAGTCAGGTGCTCCTCTGTTAGTGAGAGCGGAGACTGTGAATGCTCTGAGTAAACAAAGGAAACATGACACCACAGATGGGCCACTCCTACAGACACGGCCCACTGTGATTAATGAAGTGTTAAAATGTGATTTTACATCTCACCATCGGCTTAAACCTATTGCTGTATGTCCTGTGATGACAAATTGTTTTTACATGACAGATGGACTAAAATGCAACTTTATCTCATGACGAAATGTTGTTAAATGAGGTGGCAGGTGTAATGGGTTAAGCATTTGTCTTTGAACCAGAGGGTACATGGGCCAGTGTGATTCTGTCCAGTGCTCAGCTCACAACAAGTCACTCATGCTCCTGCACAACAGTTTTCTACATAGAAAATCATGAGACAACACAGTATACTACAACTTTCTGAGTGTTATGTGATGGTGCTCTGAAGGGGGAGCGACTTGGCAGGAGAGCAAAGGGATGGGCATGTGTCAAAAATTAAACTATTAAGTGGTGTAAGAGGTTTTTGCTACATGTTTTGCTCGTTGTTTGTTCTGCAGCAGAAGTAATCTAATATAATGTGGTGTTTATTTTACAGTACACAATCTGGAACTTTGTCCCCAAGAATCTGTTCGAGCAGTTCAGAAGAATCGCCAACTTCTACTTCCTCATCATCTTCCTGGTGCAGGTGAGTTTGAGCTCAGATAAATTTTGAATTTGAGTTCAGTTTGAGCTCAGGTAAAGACGGGCTCTGAGCTCAGGTGAGTTTGAGCTCGAGTTCAGGTGAGTTTGAGCTCAGGTCAGTTCGAGCTCAGGTGAGTTTGAGCTCGGGCTCAGGTGAGTTTGGGCTCGGGCTCAGGTGAGTTTGAGCTCGGGCTCAGGTGAGTTTAAGTTCAGGTGAGGCGAGCTGTGTTGGGCCTTTGATGAGGTCTTTACAAACACTATGGGCTCTAGGCCTGTATCTCATTCTGAAAGATGACACATTCCTCAGTGTTTCCCATTAAAACAGGAGACTATAGTGGCCCCTCATAATTTACAAGACCAAAGCAATAACATGGCTAAATCACACTGTTTTTAAAGGAGACAAACTGTGTAGAATCTACTTTGCTGAGCTTTAAAACATGTTGTAGATTGATTTATGCATGTTTGAGTAATCCTTTGTTATCTGCTCAGAAAATGGATGTTTTCCCCTGCCCTTTACCCACCAGCTCCTTATACTAACTTAGGTTTATTATTAAAAAAAAACAAATACCAAAAAATGATATACTCCATAGACGTAGATGTTACAAATATTGTGTAGCCATTAATAAAAGTTAAGTTAATAAAGTTAAATATAAACGCACACATCGAAATCCACTGCTTGCCATGGAGAAATGACACTGTGAAGAGGTAAGGCTTATTAATTATGCATTTAAAAAGGAAGTTAATGGTCTCATTTCTATTACAAAGAATTTAGATTAATTTAGTCTCATTACAATGAAGTGAATGTAAAATGATCTTCGTATGAGCATTTATTAGTTGCTATCATTGAGTCTGTAAAACCATTATTGGGATTCTTCTTAATGGAATTTAAAACTTAGTAGTACTTTATTTTATTTGACCATGTGGTTTTATATGTGTGTACTCCCTCAGTGTGCAGTAGTTTCATAGTGTTCATGGGTGTAAACTAGTCTATGTGTCTTTTACTTGTTCTGATACAGCTCAAGATCATTCTAAAGATATTCAGAAACATTCAGTCTTGTCTGGTGACTTTTTTAGCATTGATACGTCCTGAAATGAGTATCTAGTTTCAGTACTAGTTTTTTGACAACCCAAATATAATTCCACAATAAGCCTTTATAGTACTTCCATGGCAGCCCTGGTGAGTCACGGCGCAGGTCTGACTTGTGTCTGACTTGTGTCTTGGGCGGAGGTGTGGCTCCTTCACAAAACATCAAACTCACGACATTTGACATTCAAATTTCAGGCCTCTTCTGCTTTATTTGAGACTAACAGCAAAAACAAAGCTCGATTCAAGTCAGGTCAGGCCACGACTCCAATTAAAGAGACTATATTACACTATTTTCAGATCTGTGTTTTAATGTCATCAAAAACATACCCAGAGACGCCTCTCCACAGATCTGACCTGTAACTTGGCCTGGTGGTGTCACCTGCTGGTCTGAAAGCTTTATTGCTTTGCCTTGAATGTTCCACAGTTTGGCAGAAGTGTAGAAAACAGAAGGTTGTAAAGTAAGAGGAATAAGGAAGCAGTATTGAGGATATTTCTCTGATCAGCTCATAAATGACGTCCTGAACACAAGGTGAACTTACACAAGAATCAGCTGTTTTACTGGCACTTTACACCTTTATTTAACAAAATAAATGCGTTGCCTTTCATTTTTAGTTGTTAAATCATCACTGTTGTGCAGTTTAGCCAGGGTTTGGCCCTTGTTAGCATTCTGGTTGCTAGGGAACATGCCTCTACGTCACATCTGCTGCTCGTGTCCAACCAGGAAGTCAGATTATAACCATCATCAAGATTACAAAACTACAAATAATTTGGCATAATTTTTTGGGAGAAAGAGATGGGGACAGGCAAAGGGAGAGAGGGAGACAGGCAAAGAGAGAGGGGGAGACAGGTAGAAAGAGAGAAAGAGAGGGGGACAGGCAGAGAGGGGGAGGGGCAGAGAGAGAGAGAGAGAGAGAGAGAGGGGGACAGACGGGGACAGACAGGCATTAAATTAAAACAAACATTTTCTTGCAGTGGTTGTAGCTGGACTGAAGCTTTTATTCTAAGTACAGTAAGTTTAGTACAATGATAACTTAGAGTAAAACGTAAACAAGGAGGCACACTCAGACGACACAGGAGTGGGACGGGTTTGTAAGTGGTGAAATTTCCCATAATACTTGAGTTTGTCCTCGTTCTCTGAGGTCACACAGGTGTCTCTGCTCTGGTCCTGACTCTGAGCTCAGTGACAGTTACATTCTGGAGGAAGTCTGGGGTTTCCTGTTTCACCCATCTCTGTTCTACTTCTGTCTTTATATGATCAAGTTTCAATTTGACCAGGGCGTCAGATTCATTTACACAAAATCAAAAGAATAACTGTTGGAAGTAGGAGTGAACAATTTGGGAAAAATGTCTAAATGTGATTTACGATTTATGTTTAAATACTTAGGATTCTGTTCAAAGTTATAATAATACATAACACTTACAGAGCTTTTTGTGACGCTCAAAGACGCTTCACACAGTTCAAGACAAAACACAAATAAAAACAGATAAAGGAGATGCAGTTTTTTAAGGCAGTTCTGAACAGGTGAGTTTTGAGGCGGTTTTGAAGATGGTGAGTGTCTGATGTGTTGGGGCAGGAGCTCCAGAGGGTGGGGCGGCAGCGGGGCGTCATTTCAGTAGAACTGGCAAAAAGACTGAAATATGAACAGGGCGAGGCAAGTTTATTTGTACAATTCATACACAAGGTAATTCAAAGTGCTTTACGAAAGACATTAAAATCACAGTACAACTAATCAAAACATAAATAATCATCATAAAATTAACATTAAAAGAGATGAGAGCAGAGTAAAAACCTTTCAGTCACATGCAGCTAAAAAGAACTGAGTCCTGGTTTAGTCCTGGTTTAGTCCTGGTTTAGTCCTGGTTTAGTCCTGGTTTAGTCCTGGTTTAGTCCTGGTTTAGTCCTGGTTTAGTCCTGGTTTAGTCCTCAGAGTGTGAGATGGTTCATGTGGCTCTAACATGTGGGAGATGACTACAACCATAAGCAGAATGTTTGTAAATTAAATTTACTACTTTTGTGTTTGTCCAGTTAATGATAGACACGCCCACGTCGCCCGTCACCAGTGGCCTCCCACTCTTCTTCGTCATCACTGTCACTGCCATCAAACAGGTGAGAACGCTGCACAACAACTTCCTGTTTCTGCTCAGAAGGAGAACCAAAACTACTCCATTGCAATAGAGCGAGACCCTCTTCCCCATGACTTATTTATACTGACAGAGATTTAAAATTCAGTGAAAAAAACAACAACTACTATTCTTTAAAGGACATATTATGCATTGTTCTGGCTTTAATTCCCTTTTAAATGCTTTTGAATGTGGATTTTTGTCTCATTTCGATTGGCATTTCACTTTTTGTAATGTAAAATAATTTGTACATTTGGAAAATACACTTTGTAAGCATCACGTCTGTCTGAGGAAATGTGAATGAAGTTGTGTCGCGCATGTTGTCAGGTTTATTACACCTGCGAGAGCTAAAACTGTGATAACATGGTGCCCTGGAGAGACAGGAGTAAACTGCTATTTTTGCGCCAATCCTGTATTTGATGGAATAAGTTAAAATGACCCACAAGGACAGAGGAGATAGCAACATGTTGTTTTCAAAGCAGCAGTAATAAAAATCTAAACTTTTTACCTGTGACACTTCGGCCCTGACTCCCACACGTCCTGCACTGACCCGGAGTACTCCACAGCAGCTGTCCATCAAACCGGCCTTCCACACGTCTGTCCCGCATCCTAAAGCGGAGACTGTGAGGTCCTGTCCTGTTTTTGTGCACAGTATTTCCGCGATCCATCATCCCACGTTTGAGTTCAAAGCCAAAAGGGTAACGCTGGTAAACTTTCTGTTCAAAGTTTTCACAACTACCCGTCAGACTCTCCTTTATCCAAACGCTATTCAAAAATGTTGGGAAGCAGGGCAAACGTGAATTTGCACAACGCAACTTTTCAACTGTTCAGTATTCCGCAGGAGCAGAGGCTCACACACTGTTTGCGGCAGACGTAATACACGCAAAATCCCACTGGGAAATCACGACTTTTTTATTTTGTGCTCTTAGTTCAGCGCATGGACTGATAACTGAGGCTCTTAATGTTTAGCTCTGATGAACATTCTTGTTTTAATTTAATGTCTGAAGTTGATTAGACCTGATTTGTCCCCACCACTCGTTGTCTGACCCTCTGTCTGGTCTTTCAGGGCTATGAGGACTGGCTCCGACACAAGGCAGATAATGAGGTGAATGGAGCTCCGGTTTACGTGGTGCGCAGTGGAAGTCTGGTCCAAACTAGATCCAAAAACATCCGGGTAAGATCATTAAAAGGCTGTTTCTAAATGTTATGACAAAAATTAATAAATCAAAGTTATGTTTCAGTTACTGCTATAAGACACTCGATAATCTAAAGTAGAAGTTTAAAGGTGCACTATGTATCTTGACTCGAGTTCAGGGACAACCATCTTCTTGTCCATGGAGAAGATACTTGTGTTGCCTGAAATGTTTCCCTGTATGGCATTAAAATGATCAACCTTACATTTATTTAACTACCTATAAAGATGTCAAAATGCAGGTGTTCTGTCCATGTTTATGGCTAACATCTGTGTGACTGCAGGACCTCTCCACACGTAAAAGTTCACTGTCTGCCGTGTTCATGGTGTGTGGGGGTCCAGGCGGAGAAAAATATAATATAATTTCATGAATAATTTAAAACAAAGTACTTTTTTTTTGGGTAAGAACATGAATTTTGTACATAATCCCTGACAAATAAAGAAAAAAAAAAGAAAGAAGGAAAAAATATTCGGACATGTAAGGACATATTTTTCTTTATAGCTTCATGAACTGGGCAGATTCCACTGATAAATATAGACAAAAAAAAAAGACTTTTTTTTATATATATATTTTTTATTTTTACATAACTTTATTATTATTGGAGTGTAACTTGAAGGTCCTATATTGCACAAAAAATGATTCTTGTGAGCTTTAATCCATGTTCTAACGCTGTTACCGCCTCAAAAACAGACCTGGAGTTGTGTTTTTTCATCTATAACATGTTTGAGCGACTTTGAGAGAAGAACACAGCCTAAATAAGCAAGTTTTGTGTGTTAAACATGTGTGACTGAAACAAAACACAACTCCAGGTCTGTTTGTGACGAGGAAACATTAGAACATAGATCAGAAAAAGCTGTAATATGGGACATTTAAGTGTGAAATCGTGGTGTTTCTGCAGATTCCACTGCAGCTCACAGTGACACGACTTGATAACGAAGAGTCGAGCTTCATGCACAAACTGAGAGTCACATTGTCGAACCTGGAATGTCCCGTGAATAAAGCATTTGTTCCACCAGACATGGGAAACGCCAAGAGGGAAAGTTACACAATCTCCTCAAAAAACAAACATATACAATTATAGTTTTTTTTAAATATAACCCTATGAGAATCTTTCTAGTGAGGATCTGCCAGCTGCTTGTCGCCATAGAGATGTTATTGCTTTTCCTGGAATGTCCCACTGTATGGCATTAAACTGTTCCTCCATGGAGACAAGCAGGTGAAGCCACAAGGTCACGTCACTGGTCAGATCTGTGGAGATTTGAAGTATGTAATGAGAACAGTTTTTTTTTTTTTTGATGTATTTTTGAACCATGAAACCAGCTGTTAGTGAATAGATGGACAGATAGGTTTAATGCCGTACTGTGGGACATTCCAGGCAATGCAGTAACATTTCCATGGAGAAGCGCTGGCAGCAGACCTTTTACGAGAAAAGTTGCATAGTTCACCTTTAAAACCAGAGCAGTCTTGAGATTGCAGCTCTGTTTGCTGATGGTGTAGTTTGTACATCTTTCTAACCTCAGTGTCTGTTTAAGCGTTTTCAAACCTGTCGGGCTCACTCACCGTCTCCAACCAGAAACTGTGACGTAAAAAGATGACATGAAAAAAGTAACTGGGGCAATAATAATCTGAATTGAAATCATTTTGGACCAGACCCAGACCTGGATTTCCCTGTTGTGTTTTCAGGTCGGTCTGGTCTTGTCTTGGGTCTAAAACGCAAAGTCGTGTGTTCTCTTTTTCTCTCCACACAAAATGTTTAGCTTTGAAAAAGTAGATGTTAACTTGAAGACTACCACTACATGACATCACGAGGTGGAGCAGACAGACTAATAATAAAGTGTTACTCAAACATTCATGTGTGAGTATTTTAGCGATCTCTCCTGGGCCCTATTCGAGCCCTCTTTACGGTTACATTCTGTGCAAGGCTCCGCCCACAAGCCCACGTCACCCATGCTCTCAAACGACAATTCTCCATAAATGTACAAAAACACAGCAATTTGACAAAGCTGGTGTGACGTGCAGTAGTTTTATTAGCAGGATGCATGCTGATTGTGCTGTGTTAGCGCTCTGAAGGCTGAGTGACTTAGCACAGAGAGCAAAGGAAGCTCACAGCGTCAAAAACAAATGTGAAACTTTTTTTTGACGAAATAAAGCATTTTCAAAACAATAAAAGGCACCATGGTGATCTAAATATGTTATGTGCTTGCAGTTAATCCCCTGTAGAAGTGTAATACTCCCTCTTTTACTCCGTATCGTTTAAATTTGTTGTCGGTGCAGGTGGGGGACATCGTGCGTGTGGCTAAAGACGAGACGTTTCCCGCCGACTTGGTGCTGCTGTCCTCGGAGCGACCCGACGGCACCTGTCACATCACCACAGCCAGTCTGGACGGAGAGACCAACCTCAAGGTAATTTACCGCCTCTGTTACCATGGCAACGTCATGTGCGATGGAGCCGTTCAGTGATGCAACTTCACAGCTGATTTCTAGCTCTGTTTTTGGTCCTTTTTTTAATCAAATAAGAGACAGTTGCCTTTCAGAAGTGAAGTTGTATCAAATATGTAAGTAATTTAGTAATATCTAGGATTATTCTTTAAAGCTGCAAGGTTAATATGGCAAGTTTGTAGAGCCAGTAATAGATTTAAACTTTCTTCTTTTTGCATTTCTGTTTAAAGACCTTGCCTCTCCCATGCCCTCCATCTGAATTTGTGACGTCATATTGCAGAACTCTTCTTGTCTCTGGTTTATCATTATATGTATTGGTTTTGTTGTTTTCTGTAAAGAATGGACCCTGGCGTTTTCCACTCTCAGCCTCTTCTGGGAAATGGAAATCTAATGGATTAAAAAACCCTTTCAACTGAAAATTCTCCATTTTGCTTAAGTTCACGTTCATGATGGAGCTGTCATTGATCAGCTCGGGTCTTTTTAGCTGGAGGAGTCCACAGCCGGTCGTCTGTCAGTAAAATCCTGGGGTTTGGAGCAGATGGAAGACTTTGGAGGAAGACTTTAAAGCACTTTCACATTTAGGTTCATTAAATTAAAGGCGCTGTACTGTCTTATTGTCTTAAAACCTGAAAAACTGAATTTTAAACAGTTTAAAGAGTGATCCAAAGTTATTCCTCACTTACTTTATGCATTCCAAGCCTCCTAATCGAGTTTATAAAAGCTTTACGCAACTTTCAGAGGCCAGAGCTGAGTGTCGCCATCACAGGAATGCTAACAACTACTAGCATGCTAACTTCCTGTTTCTTGGACAATAAAACGGTTTATAATTTATTAGGCAAGACACTTCACCCACATTGCATATTATGGAGTATGTGCGTGAGTGTTGGTGGTGGTGGGAGGAGCCGATGGTGCAGATCGGCAGCTTCACTTCTGTCTGTCTGTCTCAGGGCAGCTGTGGCTACAATAGTAATTATAACCACTGAGTGTGGAGTGAACAAGTAATGAACTGTAGAGCGTCTTTGAGCCTCAGACGCCACACGATAGACTTTTTTTTTACCTCAAGGGCTGCTCATACAATATAAGACACATCTTAGGGAAAATGAGTACAGGGCCTTTAATCTTGAAAGCCCTTTTTATTTATTTTTAATACGAAAAATTTAAAACAATTGTGCGTTATCAATATTAGGAATAAAAACAACAAAAGCAATACATTTTTCCCCATATTACCGGCATTAGGTTTGTCACAATAATCACTATATCCCTTTATTGTTCAGTGTATCAAAGCTGAAACGATATTTTTTGGGGGATCAGTATCTACCTTGTGTACTTTTTTGTTGCACTACTGGGAATTTTTTTGGTATTTTTTGACTATATGATGAGATTTAAGCCGTAAAATGTTGAATTAATAACATCTATGACTCATTACAGATACAAACTAACGACTAAAGTGTTTCATTCTGCTGTTTATTTATTGCAGGTCATGATTTTTTACAATATTGCAGATTTAGAATAGTTTTTGTTGTTTAAATCTGCTCTTGGGTTTTTGTGTCAGTGGCTAAATCAGTTTCAGTATTATTATTTATCATCTATATTTACTTCAGCGATATATCGGACGTCAAAATGTGTTATGGTGACACGCCCACACCCAGCCCTAGTTTATTGTACAAACCCTCTTTAAATAGCCTCTGCTGTTTAGTCTCTCCTGTCCCGCTCCTCACGTCTCTCTCTCTGCTCAGTGTGTTTTGCCACAAGCCAAACTTCTTAATTGTTTCTTTAATCAGATGCAGCATCATCTGTTACTGCGTATTTATAAAACCTGGGCGCTTTTAAGCTGTTTGCCGAGAAATCTGCTGTAGAAATCTTCATTACATTTTTAAACACCCTGAAGTTGTATATTGTTGGAGGTTTTCAGGCTCTACAAAGCGATGATGTCTTACTCCCAGATGGGGGCGCAAGAGACACTTTTCTCTATAGATTACATTGTACTTTTGCCATGAAGTATCCAAAAGGTAAATTTGAATATCGAACCTGATCATTTCTTTTAGTGACTAGACTCTAGAACTCAAGGTATTGCAACAAAAATCTGCATTTTAACAATATAAAGTTTAGCTGCTCCTCATCTGGGTAAAATATGATTGGCCTGTAGAGTGTTGTGAAGTTGTCTGAAACCAGGGCGGCGCCAGAGACATTTTGGTTGGAGGAGTTAAAGTGGGAGGGGGGGGGGGTCTCTTAACATGTTCATATAGAGTCTTATATAGACAGGAGCGCACCTGATCCATCTACCGTTCCGCTTCCTGTTTTAAAAGAAGTTTAAATGTAGTTAGTCCCTGTAGTGATTTATGAAAACTAAAATGCAGTTCTGTTTTTACTGTAGTCTCATTTTGATCTCTCTGTGGTTACCATTTGAACATTTTTGAGGGAGCTTTGGGGGAGCCTTAGCTGTAATAGGGGAGACTAGGGCCCCCTCAAGCCCCCTGGCCCCGCCCCTGTCTGAAACCCAGAAATTGTGTACAGTCGTCCCTCACTATATAACGGTTCACCTTTCGCTGATTTTTTGTGTGCAATTTTAAATGTTTTTTTTTTTACAGAGTATGAGCGTGCATTGTGTTCTGCGTCCTGATTGGCTAACGGACTGTAGACCATTGTGTTCTGTGTCCTGATTGGCTAACGGACTGTAGACCATTGTGTTCTACGTCCTGATTGGCTGAGGGACTGTAGACCATTGTGTTCTGCGTCCTGATTGGCTAACGGACTGTAGACCATTGTGTTCTGCGGTCTGATTGGCTGAGGGACTGTAGACCATTGTGTTCTGCGTCCTGATTAGCTAACGGACTGTAGACCATTGTGTTCTGCGTCCTGATTGGCTGAGGGACTGTAGACCATTGTGTTCTGCGTCCTGATTAGCTAACGGACTGTAGACCATTGTGTTCTGCGTCCTGATTGGCTGAGGGACTGTAGACCATTGTCCATCAGTCTCCTCCGTGTCTCCTGTACAGTACAGAATGTGTCAGACAAATTTACATAAATGTTGGATCACAGTGTGACTCTGAAGTGCTGTATGTTTGCAAGTTTTCTCCCCGACAAAACCCACAATGTCGATGAAACAAGAGTGTAAACAAGAGAGAAATGTGAGAAAATGTTAATGTCTGTGTGAGAAAAGTGTATAAAGTGTGTGGTGAGGGGTTTTACAGACAAGAAACATATAGAATAATTGTAGAAAATAAAGCTGACGATTTCAGGGATTTCACCTATTGTGGATTATTTTTAGAAAGTAACCCCCCCGCGATAAACGAGGGACCACTGAATATAGTTTTGAAACGGCGTACGAGGTTGTTAAGACATTCTTTTGCATAATAATAACATTTTATATGGACTAGTGCTAGTCCCAGTGAAACTCCAGGTCCCTGCTGATCTAGTATTTATTTAATTTAGATGCAATTTCAATTATATATTTGTCCCCCTGGGTTACTCCTTGTTCATCACCTGCTTGTTTCCATGGAGATGTTATTGCCTACCTGGAATGTTCCACACTGTGTCCTACTTGCAAGTATTCAATTACAGGTGCAACATGTATTCTCATTGTGTGGGGTCGCTTCTCCGTAAATGTGACCTGTAACTTGACCTGGTGGCTTGTCTCCATGGAGACAGAGAAGTTTAATGCCATACTGTGGAGCAATTCAGGCACAGCTATGACATCTCTGTGGAGTTGAGCAGGTGGCAGAACAGAAAACCTCCATAATACATAAGTGTTTTAGACCTGATATAATCCTTTATTTATGGAATGTTAATAGCAGCGTCAGATTTATTTTGTTTTTGTTTCAGACACAAATAATACTTGGTTAAAAAAAAACAGTATACAAAATGGACAAAACAGCCAAATTGGTCCATAAAGTTCATTATTGAGTGTGGAGTCTCAAATATGTTTTATTTATTTATCTTTATTTATGCAGTGAGAGCCTAATGAAAGCACTCAGACTTTTTATGGGCCTGTTAAAATACAGAAAAATACAAACGTAAAACAAATATTTACATAGGTCCATTTAAAACATTAAAAACAAGAGCAGGTCTGATTAGAAATGTTTTTGACCAGATTGAAGCACATTAGTGGCACCAAAGTCCAATTTTGTTTGTTCAAATATATTCTATTTTTGGGAAGGAAAACAGCCAAAAGCCCTTTTCTCCATCTCAGTTCTGTCTGGGGTGTCCAAACTTTTTGCACTGAGGGCCGCGTACTGAGACACATTTGAAGCAGAGGGTCGATACAGGGAGTCAAACGGTGCATTTAACACAGGTCTGACAGAGCCATTGTGCCGTTAATAAGACTTGGAAGGTTATTTTTCAGGTCTGTGTATCAGTTAAATGTGATGTTATTCAGGTTGTAGAGAGAGAATCGCTTCACTTTGTAGTAAAAAATATTTCCTGATCAATTAGGCCAGTTTAGGAGGAGGCATGAGGGCCAACAGAAATTGGTCTGAGGGCCACATTTGGCCCCCGGGCCGTAGTTTGGACATGCCTTAGACTTACACAATCATGAGATCTTGTATTAAAAGTTACCGTATCAAAGTTTAACAATCAAGTGAGATATTCAGGCTCTCTGTGAAGTCGTCTCTCATAAATAAGTTTTCTCGTGTTGTTGGCCAGCCCACTTTTTCATAGAGTAAACAGTGACTTCATCAAATGTCACTGTCACAAAAGGAGGCAGTATTTAAACCACATTTCAGCTGGTAATTACAGTTCAAATCAATTATAAAGTCTAGATTTCAAAATGGACATAATTACAAATGAAAACTGAAGGCGGCGAAACCAAAACCTTTGCTTTTCTGTGTAAGAGCAGCACGACTGTCACCGCCTGTCGTCCATCACAACAAGATGCTTTTAAAAATCTCATCTGTCTTTTTTAAATGAATTAAATGCAAATCATATTGAATGAAATTGCCCCTCAAATGGTGAAGCGCTCAGCTAAAGGTCTCTGTCTGAAGAGATCTGATTACACAAGTCATTGAGACGTGAAGAGCGCTTCACTGCTGTCTGGACTCGAGGACAGAGAGACAGAGAGACAGAGAGACGAGAAGACGGGGAGACGAGGAGACGGGGAGACAGGAGACGGGGAGAGGAGGAGACAGGGAGACGAGGAGACGAGGAGACGGGGAGACGGGGAGGCGGGAGACGGGGAGGCGGGAGACGGGGAGGCAGGAGACGAGGAGACAGGGAGACAGGAGACAGGGAGACGAGGAGACAGGAGACGGGGAGGCAGGAGACGAGGAGACAGGAGACGGGGAGACAGGGAGACGAGGAGACAGGGAGAGGGGAAAACGTCAGCTGTGAATAAACAGTTAAATTCCAAAGTGCCCACTGATATTTATACTTTCATAGTTCAAATTTGACTCTTGTTGAACTTTCAGCCGTGTTTCCTCCTCAAAAACAAGCCTGGAGTTGTGTTTTTTTTCATTCACACATGTTTGGGTAACACAGTAACACTCTCCAAGGCTCAAAATGCTCTGTTCCACCTTGTGATGTCATGAAGTGGTAGTTTTCAGGTTAACAGCTAAATTAATATAATATGTTTAGAAACAAGGAATTAAAAATGTGTGTTATATTTCTTGTGGATTTCTAGCTGTGTGATCTCTCGTCTCACTCTTGCCTTTGTATAAAACAGTGTATATGCAGCATTTTTTAAAGGTTCACTGTGTAACCTTTCTGGTGTAGGCCCTGTCACCTGCTTGTCTTCTGGAGCTGTTACGTATTTTCTTAGAATGTTCCTCAGTATGGCTTTTAATGCCTTGTATTTATCCTATTACAGGATTTCTTCATTGCTAAAACACTCTTTGAAAAACATCTATTCTTACTGTGAATGCGGTCACCTCTTCACAGATCTGACCTGTAACTTGTCAAGTGATGTCATTTGTTTGTTTCCATGGATAAGATTAATGCCATACTGTGAAGCATTTCAGGCAGTGTAATAATATCTCCATGGAGACGCGCAGGTGCAACCTCTGGCAGAAGAGTGACATAGTGGAGCTTTAAGCCCCTCGTCTGAGTGTCTGGGTGTTTCTCACTGTCGTTAATTGTGTCATTGTGTTTTGTTTCAGACTCATTACTCTGTGGCAGAAACGTCGGTGTGTCAGTCGGTCACTCAGCTGGAGTCTCTGCAGGCTGTGGTGGAGTGTCAACAACCAGAGGCCGATCTGTACAGGTAAAACACGACCAGAGACCGACCTGTCTGTAAAACAAGTACCGACGTACAGAGTAAAACCGATCGGTACAAGTAAAACAAGACCAGAGACTGACCTGTACAGGTAAAACACGACCAGAGACCGATCTGTACAGGTAAAACACGAACAGAGACCGACCTGTACAAGTAAAACGCGACCAGAGACCGATCGGTACAAGTAAAACGCGACCAGAGACCGATCGGTACAAGTAAAACGCGACCAGAGACCGATCTGTACAGGTAAAACACGACCAGAGACCGATCTGTACAGGTAAAACACGACCAGAGACCGACCTGTACAAGTAAAACGCGACCAGAGACCGATCGGTACAAGTAAAACGCGACCAGAGACTGACCTGTACAGGTAAAACACGACCAGAGACCGACCTGTACAGGTAAAACACGACCAGAGGCTGATCTATTGACTCTATCACATGAGGAGGACCTCATGTGGCACAAACCCGTCCAGCTATTATGATTATGGTTATTATTATTATGATAATGATTGTTAATTTTCTTGCACAGCACGATAGATTCTCAGTATTTCACAAACTCATTTGTGGACAGGGAGCTGGGCTTTTGTCTGAACTGGATTTAACAGAAGTTTAATTTGTCAGTTTGTTTCGCTGTTGTGATACTTTGACCGATCACATTCACACTTTCAGTTTGGCGTTCCACGTTTTCCTGTTCCAGATTGATAAATGTGTAGCTCAATATGTAGAATCAATCCGGCATGAGGTTAGGTATTACTATGCCAATTAGAAGGACTTTGCAACAGCAAAAACAGCTGAATATAATGTGAAATAAATGTGCAGATTTTAATATGTTACTTAAAAATGTGATCAACTTCAAATTGATCCTGCTTATAAAAACACCAATTTGGAATATTGTTTTATGCAGAAGATATATTTCCAGACTGTAACTGGCAGTGGGTTTGCAACTATTTCATGTATCTGAATCTTAAATATATAGTGGCAGATATTTTCTTCTAAATCCTGTTGTTCTGTGGCTCTATTTCAATGAGCAGCATTTCCTCCTTTTGAGCCGCTGACTCATGTTTACAGTCTGTGTAAACAAAGAGTACATTATGAACCAGTCCTGTACATAACCCGGAGAGACGGCCTGCTCTGACACCTCATAAATCCTCTAATGTGTTCACCGTCTGCTCACGGCTCAGATTAAAACATGGCTCCATAAATTGAACTGTTATTAAACGTCTGCTGCTCCATCACCTCCTCGCTGCTCCCTCAGCTCCACACCGCTGATCGATCAGGATATTTTTAGACCCGGCTCTTCCCCCTACGACTGTGTTACGCACTTTTACACTGTTTCTCCTCAAACACATTGATTTGTCAGTTTCAGATATGTGTTTTTATTTGGACTGTGCCATGAATACAAATGTTCTTTTTAAAGGTACTCCACCTGTTTTACTGGCTTAAAAAACATAAAAAAAACAGAACTAGTTCATTTTAAACAGTTTGTAGTTGTCCAGTTATACTTCATTTACCTTATGCTTTCTGAGCATCCTAATTATTCACCATGATGAGTTTATAAGAGCTTTTCATGACTTATAGAGATAAGAGGGGAGTTTTGCTGACTGTAATCCTGCCAGCATGCTAACAGTGCACTTCCTGACTATTGTACAATAAAACACTGCATAATTAGATGCAGATAGTGCACAGTGGACTCAGTTTGACCTCGAGCTGCTTATACAATACATCTGTACTGGGGCGAGACACATTTTCCTCAAATACATGGAAAAACTGTGGCACAGGCCCTTTAATCACGAGGTCTGCAGTCCGTCCTCTCACTACAAACATGTGGTTCACAGCAGAAAACAGACTGTGGAGGAAGAACTCGTATTATGTTTGGTGTTAAATGAAAGGCAGTCTGGCAGACAGGAAAGTGTCGTGTTGATGTCCAGGAAATGATGTTGAAAGCATTTTATGTTTAGGTTTTAATCAAATAAAATACAATTCTAATTGAAAATCAATGTGAAGATACAAAACAGCCCTTATTTCTGTTCTATACTTTTTAACCAAGTTCTTTTTGGATTAAAATTTTAAGTTTACTCTGTTGGATTGGGTGATTTTCTATATGTTTTTCTATGTGTTTTGTGCAGGTTTGTCGGTCGTGTTACAGTCACTCAACATGGGGAGGAGATTGTCAGGTGAGTCTTTACCACTGCAAAATAATCATTTGTCTTTATGAGGTAGATTAGGCCCAAAAGTCCAGTGGGCACCTGTTTGTCTCCATGGAGATGTTAGTGCTCCACAGTATGGCATTATACACATCTGTCTTTTGTTTATTTAATGACAATAAACTTGCGTTCTCACTTGCCTCTTTACACATCTGTAACTTGGGCTGGAGATGTTTTTACTTTGCTGGAATGTTTCACAGTGTGGCATGATCATATCTCCATGGAGACAAGCAGATGAAAAGATATAGAGATAGATGTACATCAGGTTATACTCTGGAATACATCTGTGGCAAAAATTCAAAGATCGATAAGTAGCGATGAAGCACATTCCATGGACTGGTTTACAGTGAGTCACAGCACGGCCTCTGTTTCCTCTCTGTCCTGATGTTTTTGTACAATTTGTCTAAAATGATTGGTTCTATTAACACGAAATAAAACTGTAGTGATCCTGAAACCCTGCTGTGTTGAAGCCTGAAGTCCACCTGTCTGTAAGATGGAAGAAGGCCGAAACAAAAATCAAACTGAATCGATCAATATGGGGAATTTATTATTATTTTTCTCCCATATTGTCCAGCTCTACTCTGGAACATTTTTGGCAGGCCTCTACTTTCTCTAGACTGTTCTATTTATCTGTGCACATGAGTGAAAGGGTTTTATTCTCCACATTTCTCTTTTAAGGCTAATTTTATGATGTTTATTGTGATTTTAATGTCGTTCTTATTCCGTAAAGCACTTTGAATTACTTTGCGTAGAATTGTGCTATAGAAATAAACTTGCCTCGCCTTTCTTCCATGGAGACAAGCCAGAAAATTACACAAAGCCCCTCTTAAATATTCAACAGCACATATTCAATTAAGTGCAGTCGTTCAGTGACAGTGATGAGGAAATCACATGTTTTGCGCTGTAGACTCAGTGTTTGTCCCTCACGACTTTAGCTGTCTCCTTCTGCTTCTGTTATAAAGCGATGAAAATACTCAGTAATTTCCCAAAGCTGTATTTAAGTGTCACCTTTCCTTTCACTTAGACCGCTGGGCCCAGAGAACCTGCTGCTGCGAGGAGCCAGGCTGAAAAATACCAAAGAAATCTTCGGTAAGTTCAGTTTATTTAAGTGCTCCTCAGACAGACAGTACATACGTATAAACCTAAACGGACTCGCTCTGATCTGAATGGTCAAAACCTAAACCCCAGCACCTGCAGCCAGTCATGAATCTGTGTTTTCTTATGAGACACGAGAAAAACTTGTACATGTCTCTATCTGCAGGTTTAGGCTCTGGCAGCGCGGGTTCAGCTGTGCCTGTGGTACCTTTGTTTAAACCAGTCAGTGCAGGTTACATACAGTTCATTTAAGTCAACACAGACAAACAGGAGCCCACATTATTCACACCGGTTTGAAAATAAAACCTCACAAAAAACTCTGTGTGTCCTCGGTCGTCGGTCACACATTTCTGTACACTCCCTGATCTGTTTGTGTTGAACAGGTGTGGCGGTCTACACGGGGATGGAGTCCAAAATGGCCTTGAACTACAAATGCAAGTCCCAGAAGCGCTCGGCAGTGGAAAAGTAAACAGCGTCTGCACTAATCACACAATGACTTTATACAATACATGTCCTATGAAGTTATAATGGAGTACTTCCGAGTATTGAGAACAGCAGGTCTCCAGTGCAGCTACAATACAGTTCAAAACTTTTTTTAAAGCAGAAATCACTCACTTGCAACAAATGAATAAGCTCAAGAGAAGGCCACTGTGTTTTTATTTTTATTTTATTTTTAATGTCTATACGCAGTGATGGAAGAAGTACTCCATTTTGTTACTTAAGGAAAAGTACAGATAACGGAGCAAAAAAAATACTCAAGTAAAAGTATCACCTGAAAAAATCTATAAATCTATAGTCTATAAGTATTAAAGTACCTAAAAAAATGTATTTAAAGAGTAAAAACAAAGCATTTTGAACACATTTTTGGGTCTTATGAAGCTTCAGAAACGATATAATTATTGTCATTATTATATTTTTCTTTTGCTCATACAAGAACGTGTTGAAAATAAACCTCTTCAGCAGGCCTCAGACATTAATAAAAAATACTTTTACTTTTCAGTCCTGTTAAAAAGATGAAGTAGAAAGTACAGATACTGCTCTCAAATGTCGTGAAGTAAAAGTAAAACTGCTCACTTCAAAATGTACTTAAGTAAAGTACAGATACCTAAAATGTATACTTAAGTACGGTACTACTACTTTTCCTTCATTACGTTCCACCTCAGCCTGTAACATTGTTGTGCTGTTGTTGTTCAGCACTTTGATGAGCTGTGGCTGTTTTAAATGTCCTCTATAAATAAAGTTGATTTGTAGGACTGTCACGGCGTTAATTACTATCGACTTATAGTTCAATATATGACAGATGGAACGGTATTTTTTAGGGGTCAATATTTACGATGGGGACTTTTTCCTATGAGATTTGAGCTGCAGAGGGTTGAATTCTGAACTTCTCTGACAATAATTCCGTTTTGTTTTAGTTTCAATATTATCGTTTATCGTCTATTTTTACTCGAGCAACATATCGCAGCTCAAAATTTGTTGTCGTGACAGGCCTATTTGATTTGATTTAGGTAAACAGTAATACATATTTAAAAACATGTCGATGGACTTTGTCTGGGTCAAATACAGTGAGAATTGTTATATTTCCTCTAATAAAATATTGATCGTGCTCGAATTTCTGAAAAATCTTCAACTTGAATATTTGTCTTAAGGCGCTGTACCTGATTTTTACTGTCTTAAAAATGCGAAAAACAGAACTAGTTCACTTTAAATAGTTTTTTGCAGTGGTTATTCCTCACTTTCCAAATGTCTATCATCGTAATCATTCATTGTGAGGAGTTTATAAGCTTTTTACAGCTGTATCGAGGTGCACTATGTGACCTTTGTGATGGAGGGTCCTTCAGCTGCTCATCGTCATGGAGATTTTAATGCTTTACTTGAAATATTCCACCGTATTGCATTAAACTCACATTTATTCATTACAACTGTTTTATTTGCATGAATGAAAATACTTTGAAAAGCCTTACTCTGGACCGGACTTGCCTGTAACTTGGCCTCGCTGCCTCACCTTCTTGTCTCCATGGAAATAACACCTCTGTGGAGATTAGCAGATGGCTGACTCCCCGCTAGAAAAGTTACACAGTGTGGCTTTAATTAACTGCACAGCCCTGTCCCGTTCTGACCCGTGCGTGTTTACCCTGCAGGTCGATGAACTCCTTCCTCATCATCTACCTGGGAATCCTTCTGTCGGAGGCCATCTTGAGTACCATCCTGAAGTACGCGTGGCAGGCCGAGGGGAAGTGGGACGAGCCTTTTTACAACCAGAAGACGGAGCAGGAGAGGAACAGCAGCAAGGTCGGTCTGAGAAGCCCCAGGATGCATCAAACTGCTGTCTGACTTAAAAACTGTATTACCTGAGAATGATTAAACTGTTTTAACACGTTCAGAGGTGGGTGGAGTAGTAAAAACTGTAAGTAACATTACTCGAGTAGTAAGTAGTAAAAAAAGTAAAAAAAAGCATTTGGGAAAACTATTATTCAAGTAAAATATTTCTGTAATCCCTCAGTCGTCCAGGTGTGATACAGAGTAATAGAAAAAGTCAAATCTGTCAACTAGATAAAAAGCTGTAGAGTGAAGACGTTTGGCTGCTCGTCCAAACCGCTTCTTCAGTTCTGGTCAGATCACTGGAGAACATTGGGGGTTTTCGGGAAAACTCAAAGAAAGAGTAGCTGTCGGGGCGTAACATCTGATTTATAATGTAAACTTAATGTAATATGAAAGATAAAACATGCAAAAAAATGCACAAAAATGAGGCAAACTAAATCATATCTGAAGGAGCGCTGCGAGAAGTGTTCACATTATTTAATATTATCAGCATAAATCTTTTGTCACTTGTAGATGAACTCATAGTGAGAAGAGGAACCTCAAGTTACTCAAGAGTACAGTTACTTCAATAAAAATATTACTCAAGTAGGAGCAAAGGTATGCTGCTAGAAAAGTAGTCTGAAAAGTATAATTTCTTGAATAAGATACTCAAGTAAACACAGTACGACCCACCTCTAGATTTCAAATCAAAATACATTTTAGTTGGCACAATGATCCAGTCTGAAAGGTCAAAGGCTGCGTTCATTTAGATAAAAGAAAGTCCTCTGCAAAGAACCAAATGTCACGTCTTTTTATACTTGCAGTTCAGACCTCCACAAATGTGTTCTGAAATGGGATTCTTGTGTTAGTTTATCAGTTCTTATTTCAGTCTGAAATGATAACGCTCCTGGAGTTGTTTACGACTTCAAAATGGTGCAGTAGACCCCTCCTCCCTCCTCCCTCCTCCTCTACTCCTTACTCTCTTTTCAAAGCTGCTCATTTGTTACTCATCTCTCAAATGCGGAAGATGTCTCCTTTTGAATATTCTCATTCAGAACGAAATATGAAACTCTTTTTTTTTTTTTTTTTTTTAGTTAAGTGCTTTGCTCATTGATTCTGTAGAAATCTGCAGTTTTTCCCACCTCTGCACAAACATACTCCATCATCTATAACACGACTCTGATGAAGATGATGGTGAAGACAACAATATAACATGTTTAAAAGCTCATTGATTTCATGTTATATGTCTCTTTTTAGCTCGTGTTGTCATGATGCTAAAATTTCAAACTCGATTTTGCTATTAAGGAACTGACTGGATACTTCATGAGTCTGATACCACGATGATCATCTAAAACACTTTATTTAGACAATAGAATGTGATTTTCAGCATTAAATTGTAGTATTTTCTTTTCTATTCCCATGTGTGTATAAACATGTTGCTTATGAAATCCATGATGTGCTACAGAAAAAAAAAAAAAAATTTAATGAACACAGTTTGAGGATTTTGAAATAATAACCAAAAAAAAAACAAAACACGCAGTTAAAGGTCTTTTTCAGAGGAATTGTAAAGCTGAACTTAAATGATCCATGTTTTGGCGAGTTCACTGTCTTAGCTTATTTTGAGTGACGAAAAATAATAAAATTTAACTTTATTTTAATATTTCAAGGTCACAGTAATCTTCCAATTTAGAACTAAAATAAAAAAGTCGCACAAATAAAATACACTTCAGTCACATACTATTATTATTTTCCCAAGCAGAGCCGCAGTGTGAGGATGAAAAAGCTGCGGGATGTGGTCTCGCCCCAATACAGCTCAAGTTCATTCTAAAACTATTCAGGAAAGGCTTATTTCTGTCCTGTGAATGTGACTTTTTTAGTATCGATACCTGCTCCAATGAGTATCTAGTTTCAATACTAGTTTTAGTATTGATTACAGTATCGAGTATTGGTCTGATACCATGTGCCAGGTACTTGCACTTGTATTTGTTAATGTGCTGTCGATACCAAGAGCAAACAAAGCAAACGACGTAGTAAATATTAAAGATTCTTCTCTGAATTATATTGGAATTATACCTATCGATGGGGATTTTGGTAGAAATTTAAAACAGCCCCTCAAATAAGTATTCTAAGGTGGAAAAGTTGTGTATTCTTTAAAAAATACTATGAAATGATTTAAATTTACAGCTGTAATATGATTCCTGTAAAAATATAAAGTCTGGTATTCATAATGGGCATCGGCAAGTAGTCAAAATGAAGTACTATTACTCGTACTCGTTTTGGAAAAATCGGTGCAACCCATAGACCAGGGGTGTCAAACTCAAACGCACAGTGGGTCAAAATTAAAAACTGAGACAAATTCACAGGCTAAGACTTAATATTTATTGAAAAATTGATACTCTACAGCTCTAATGCACATTTGATATGATCTCACGGGCCAAATATAATTAAACCATGGGCCAGATTTGGTCCCCGGGCCTGAGTTTGACATATGTGCCATAGACTGTAAAGAAGTGGACTGAGTGAGTGTGACGTCACCCACAGCGTTCGGCTCCAGTCTTTGTGTTATTATTGTTCATATCTTGATTTACAGACACAATAGTGAAATAAACCATGCCAGAATCACGTAGAGCGGGTCAATACGAACATTTTAAGACCAAAATGATGAGGTTCACGGCAGCAGTTACAGAGAGAGAGGCGACAGTTTTTTCAATGTAAAGTGAACTGCAGCCGATTGAGTCGATGGAGCTGGAAGCACGTCTCCTTTAAGCTGGAGTAATGTGGACTTTTAATGGTTTCGAGTTGAGAGAGTTGTATAAATGTCTCCTTGAATTCTCTGAGACAGCGGGAGATGGTTCCACAGGTGAGGTCCATCAGAGCCTGTCAGGTCTCATCCTTCTCTCCGGGGCTTTGTGCCAGAGCGACGGGACAAAGCGGGAGGAACGCCGCTTTACTCGGAATTACAGCTGTCAGAATCCATGAAGGAGCCGGGGGAAAAGGCTCGGACCGTTTCACACCTGCACCGAGGTTTCAGGCTAAAAACAACAGCAATTTGTCAAAGTTCTAGCTTCACTTGTCATGATAATTACCGGGACGTCGGGGCGTTTGAAATCCAGCTGGTCGTGTGGCGGTTCTTAGCCGGGAACTCGCATTGTTGCTTTAGCTTAGCCAGCCTTTCTGTCTGAATGTAGAGTGATGATGAATTAGGACCGTTGCCATAGTGATTAGCAATTTAAAACAAAATATTATTATCTTCTGTATGGGGAAAAAGTACAGTACATTATTCACTCATTACTCGCTCACAATGGATAGACTTTTGACACCATGGAAAACCAATTTACAGGTCAGATCTGTGAATAATAATGCTTTTTTTAGCATTAAGATAAATATTATATTGTAACTTTAAATGCCATATGGGGAAAGACAAAACAGGTGGACCCTCCTCTAGAAAAGTTACCTAGTGCATCTTTAAAGTGCAATGAAAGCACAAAACATAAGTGATACAATAAATCATCAATGTGGATTAATATATGATTTTTTTTTCTTTATTTAAAACCTGTGTAACAAATATGTACAGTACTTCATTTAAAACTGGTAGTACATGGACTCTCTACAGTGGTCCCTCGTTTATCGTGGGGGTTACTTTCTAAAAATAACCCGCAATAGGCGAAATTTGCGAAGTCATCAGCTTTATTTTTTACAATTCTATACGTTTTAAGGCTGTAAAACCCCTCACCACAGACTTTATACACTTTTCTCAGACAGGCATTAACATTTTCTCACATTAAACATTCTCAAAGTTCAAACCTTCGTATATTATATGCCTCTTTCTTGATGATCGCTTTAAATTTGTCGTTCATGTGCCTCTGCTCCAGTGAAAGGTGAACCACAATCTAGTGAGGGGCAACTGTATTTCACCAAATACTAAAACTATGCTATATTCAGCTGTAACATCCTTCGCCGACACTATTTTGACTCACCGTTACAATCTGCTTGCCTCCACAGATTCTTAAGTTCATCTCAGACTTCCTGGCGTTCCTGGTCCTGTACAACTTCATCATTCCCATCTCTCTGTACGTTACCGTGGAGATGCAGAAGTTCCTGGGTTCTTTCTTTATCGGGTGGGATCTGGACCTGTACCACGAGGAGAGCGACCAGAAGGCTCAGGTCAACACGTCCGACCTGAACGAGGAGCTGGGACAGGTACACAGCAACATGAAGGCATCTCCATAGCTTCCATTAAAAAAAAAAAAACTTCTGGACTTGTATTTTTTCAAGTTTTCTTCAGTTTGTCCATGGGAAAAGCGTGTGGCCATCTATTTTGCATTTTAAGAGGCTCGTCTGCTTGATGCTAGCCACTCAGCCACTGCCGCTCTCTTTTCAAATCAATTCTATTAAAAACTGTTATTGAATACTTAAGCCGCTGTTGTAAGTCCCACTCAAAACTCACTCGTATGGAACAATCCGAGGTGTTGCAAAGTCTAATAGTCACTCTGAGTACATGAGCTTTACTCCATATTACCTAATGCAATTTCATGGTTCACACTGACACTTATTAAGCACTAATTCAAACCTATTCTCCTCAGTTTTGACGTTGTTTTTGATGGTATATACACATTTCTCTCTAGGTAGAGTACGTCTTCACTGATAAGACTGGGACCCTCACAGAGAACGAGATGCAGTTTCGGGAGTGTTCGATAAACGGGACGAAGTATCGAGAAGTCAACGGAAAACTGGTGCCAGAGGGACTGACCGAGGACTCACCCGACGGCTCCGCTCCGAACATGGTAAGAACACGAACGCATCACGACAGGTTTAATATGAAGGAGTTTAGTCGGCAAGGAGAGTTTATGTGTAAAGTACAATTCATACACAAAGTAATTTACAGAATAAGAAAGAAAATCATAATACAAACAAATTAAAAAATAATCACAAATAATCATCATAAAACATTAAAAGAGAAAAGTGCAAAATAAAAACTGTTCAGTCATTTGCAGCTAAACAGAACCGTCTGGAGCCTGATTCCCCAGGTTTAGTCCTGGTTTAGTTCTGGTTTAGTTCTGGTTTAGTCCTGGTTTAGTCCTGGTTTAGTCCTGGTTTAGTCCTGGTTTAGTCCTGGTTTAGTCCTGGTTTAGTCCTGGTTCAGTCCCGGTTCAGTCCCGGTTCAGTCCCGGTTCAGTCCTGGTTTAGTCCTGGTTCAATCCTGGTTCAATCCTGGTTCGTCTTTTTTCCCCCATATCGCCCAGCCCTACTTTGATTGTCAGTGCTTCATTTACACGACTCCATCATGTCAGTCGTGTGTCTGACGTTTGGACATTTCAATCAGAGATGCGCCTGGTTATTAATACAAGGTTTTAAATCATAACTTATTTAACTACACATTTGATCACTAACACTGCAGCTAAACGTGGCAGTGTTAGAGTTTGCATAAAGCCTACGTGTGCTGTAGAGGGCAAAATTGTGTGTATCACGACTCAGCTGTGTCCTCTCTTCTCTGCACCTCTTCCTCTCCTCCGTTCCTCTCTTCTCTGCTCTTGTTCGTGAATCCTTAATAGCCAAGTAGATTTGCTTGGAAAGTGGAGGTAAAAAGTGAAGCTGTGTGTTTGCTTTTGTATACATCCCACAGCTTTTAGTTTATGCTACAAAGTGATGAACAGATCCACAAGAAACACAAGCAAAACCGAAATCCAGCTGGAAATAAAGATTTGTCAGTAATTTGGCCGAGTGTTAAGGCTCGTTTCTGTTTTTGGTCGGCCAGAAAAATGGAATGAAAGGTTCAGCTTCTACACAGAAAAAAAAACACTTTTAATTTGCTTGAGAGGCCTTGGGGTCCCACTGGAGGAACTGGAGGAAAAATCTGAGGTGATGGAGGTCTGGGAGTCCCTGCTTTGACTGCTGCCCCGTGACCCGGCCCTGGATAAGAGGAAGAAAATGGATGGATAGTTTTCTTGTGTTCATCTTCTTTGGTCTGTTTAAACTCATTCTAATCTGTACGTGTTCTTGTTGCGTTCTCCTCTTACTCTTCAGGTCGGGGAGGAGTTGCTGTTCCTCAAAGCCGTAGCCTTGTGTCACACGGTTCAGATCAGCTACGATCAGCCCGACTGCAACCTCCCCGGATCAGACCCTTTCTCTCACGTCAACGGCTTCTCTGCGAACCACATGGAGTACTACGCCTCCTCCCCCGACGAGAAGGCCCTGGTGGAGGCTGCAAAGAGGTGTGGACCGAACTCGAAAACATCACAGTAACAAACCACAAAACGCACCCATGGCATCCCAGTATCCGAATTATTCACCACGAGTTTATAAGATCAACTTTTAGAGGCCAGAGCAGTTTTTAGGCGGCATGGTAATGCTAATAACGACTAGCATGCAACAGCGCATCTCTATTTGGATGCAGACAGAGCACAGCGGTCTCATTTTGACCCTAAGACCTCCTTTTACCATATATCTGTGCTGAAGTGAACCAAAGTTTATGTTAAGTTATTCAGATTTGTCAAATTCTTAAAGGGCTTATGCAACGCTCTTTTCTGATCTATGTTATAATGTTTCCTCGTCACAAACAGACCTGGAGTTGTGTTTTGTTTCATTCACACATGTTTAACACAGCAAACCCGGCAGATTTAGGCTGAGTTCTTCTCTCAAACAGAATACACTGTGTTCCACCTTGTGATGTCATCATGTTTTAATACAGGAAGTGCTCCAGTGTGTTTTTAAACTCACCTTCACAAGAATCATTTGGATAATTTCAGCTCTGTAATTACCAAACTCTACTGAACAAAAGATAAAATGTAGAAGTTAACTTGAAAACTACCACTTCATGACATCACAAGGTGGAACAGAGTATTTTGAGCTTTGGAGATGTTACAGACTAATAATAAAGGTAACAGCATTATAACATGACTCAAAGCTCATAAGAGTCTATTTTGTGTAATATAGGACATTTAAATTACTTTCATAAGCAAATTGTTCTAGATAATGACATTAAAATTGGTGTCCAGTTTGATTAATCGTTCATAATCAGTGTTTACACCTGTGATTTCTATGAGAGAAAGATTTGATAACTATATGTCTGTTGCGATACAGATATTGTGATATTTTAATACACCTTTTAGCAAAATAAGTTCAGTTCAATACAGAAATGCACATGCCATCATTTACTTTATGAAAACGAAAACTCGACACTGATTAAACCAAGACCAAATATGGAAAATCATGAGTAAGATCTGCCTTTTTGTCCATTTTACTTTAACAAACAGCTCATTTCCTTAAAATTGTGAAGCATGTGTGGTCTCGATAAAAAACATTACATTTGACTTGCTTTTGTCCTCACACACGTGTGACACTTTAGCACTGAGCACCACTGTGTTGTAAACGGGAGCTCGGACTTTGGTCACACTTTTTGATCATTGCACAAAATGGCTTTGACAGGACGCTGTATTTCTCCCCCTGCTCGGGTTCCTCTGTGTCAGCTCCTTCCATAAAATATTTGAGACGTTTGGGCCCCAAGCAAAATAAAATGGGGCACTGGATTCTTTGATTCTTTCACAATAAACTATATATCGGGCTTTGTCTAGTCACTGTTAAAACCAATGACGTCATTAACACGATTTTTGAGGTTGTATGTGATGTTCTTTGCCTGTAATGTTCCACAGTATGGCATTAAACTGTTCTATCTTGGATTTATTTTTCAATCACATTTGCTTTATGGTTTAAGTACTCTGAATACAAAGCAAAAGATGAAATTTAAATCTGTCAACTGGACAAATCGTTGTAGGAGTGAAGACGTTTTGCTGCTCATCCAAGCTGCTTCTTCAGTTCTGATCAGATCACTGCTGGACACTGACTTATATCTGTCTGAAGGGAGGAGCTAACTACCCTGAAACCGTAAACAGCTTTTGTTTCCAGTTTCAGCCTTAACGACCCTGTTCAACTCTTAATGTCTCCCCATTGTTCTCTTTGTTCCTGTTTGTTTTGGGTCTGAGGATAGAGTTGTAGATCAGTGACAGATTATGTCTCAGGCTCCATTCCTGTTTAAGGAAGGATTCTCTTTCCTAACAAAAATAGTCTCTTTAACTCCTCTCAAACCATTTCTTTTCTCTGGCTAAGATCTGAACTTCACTATCTTCAAAGGAGTGGTCAGTGTCTTTGAGATTAAGATGTACAGCAGACTGGGGTCCAGAGAAGCTCTCACACCGGTGTTGGCACATCCTCTTACGGAGTGGCTGTTTAGTTTCCCCAATTGGAGTAACCAGAACTGAAGAAGCAGTGAAAGGTCTTCACTCCGACAATGATTTATCCAGCTGACAGATTTAAACTTCGTCTTTTGCTGTGGATCAGACCTGGGCGACTGAGGGATTACACAGACATTTGTCCTGGTTGTGTCACTTGCTTGACTACATAGAGATGCGTTTAATGCCATACTATGGAACTTTACAGGCAAAGCAAATGTTTTTTGTTTTTTTTAAAAATATATATATATCTATATGTAGATTCCTGTTAGCATCTGCAGTTTGCCGTGTCAGCTGCTCTTCCTTGGGTCATTTTAAATTCAACAAATCATAATTATAAGCAATAACTTCTCAGTGGAGACGGGCAGTAAGGGCTGGGCGACACTATCTCAGTCGGTGAGTGTTTGCCCTGTCACCTGAAGGTTGATGGTTTAAATCCCGCTCTCGACATAAACATCGTTGGTCGACTGGCAAAACACTTAACCCACCTCGCCCCCAGTGTCGGCGTACACTGCTGTATGAATATGTCTATGGATGAGTGAGTGTTTCCTTGATTTAAAGTGCTTCGAGTGCCTTGAAAAACGTTACATAAAAATGTGATCGTTTACCATTTAGGGCTGTACAATTAATCAGATTTTAATTAAGAATGAGTCATTTCTAATTGTAGATGATCAGCTTTGGGGTTTTTAATGGAGGGGTTTGTGGTTTGGAGCAGTTTTTAATCAGACCAAATTCAATCGAACAAATGTCGAGATTGTTTAATATGAGGGAAAGAGCCTGATAAATTCTTGGCCATATTCTATCACAAAACCCTCCAAGCAAATGTTGGGCTACTCACCAGAAAAGTTACAGAGTGCATCTTTATTCTTTTGTCGATCCGTCTGTCTGTGTTATGAGAGAAAGCTGCTCACCATTGGCTCGATCTGATCCACTTTGCGCGCTCAGTCGTGCGTGCTAAGTGCTGTAATTGGCTCTGTGTTGGTTCTTGTTGACAGGATCGGAGTAACCTTCACCAGTAGCAACGGCGACACGGTGGAAATCAAAACTTTCGGAAAGATCGAAAGGTACGTTCCCCTCTGTATTTGAAAGTGTAATTTCTGATCTATGTTATAATGTTGTTTCCTCATCAAAAACGTACCCGGAGTTGTTTTGTTTCATTCAAACTCTGCTTATTTCTGCTGAGTTCTTCTCTCAAACTGAAAACACCTCATTCCACCTTGTGATGTCATTGAGTGGTGATCGTTTCTAATCATTATCGGCAGTGATGGCTTTAATTGCAGCGTGACTGGATTAAAATGTTGGCTTCATTTTGCAGTCGTTCATGTATTTCACCCAGGGAGCAGAGTCAGTCTTACTTGTGTTTGCTACAGTTTGACTAGCTCTGTCAAAATGTGTTATGTATTTATAGTTGCTGATACTTCGCAGCTGATGTCATCAACGTTCCCTGGGGGGTGAAGCTAACTAGAGGCACTGTTCTGTCTGAAGCTTTGTTACTCAAGTTAGACTCTAATCTGAGCTTTGTTTTAACACAATCTGACCAGAAAGAATTTGCTTATTTGAAACTACAACAGGTGAGCTTGTGCTGTAAAACAAGTCCCTCTCAAATAACATTAAAGTTACAAGCTAGCTAGCATGCTAGAACTCTCAGATTGATCAGAGGCTCCTGAAATGTCCCGTTTAGATCCATTTTGTATTTTTTCTTGAGTTTTAAGTCGATCTTAAACAGGGGAGTCAAACACTTTTTCACCCAGGGCCACAACCGCAAAATGTCTGCTGTCAAAGGGCCAGATGTAAAATAAATGCAACTACTTTTTAAAATTGTTAATTAACTGTTCTTCATAGACATACATGTAGTCCTGTTTCTGTGTCATACTTCAAGTGTCAATGTATTCGTCTCCTGATAAAATGACATTTTAAGACCATCAAACCTTTAATTTACCTTGTCGAGGGCCACATAAAATGATGTGGAGGGCCACATTTAGCCCGTGGGCCTTGAGTTTTGACACATGTGATCTAAAAACGAATGTGCTGTTTAATTAAAATCACACATTTGCTGTATTAAAATTGTAAGTAATTTTACCTTTCTAGGTTCAAGCTCCTCCATGTTTTAGAGTTCGACCCAAACAGAAGACGAATGAGCGTCATTCTACAGACACCATCAGGTATAATCACTTTCATTCACGATAATTTCAGCGTAATGACGGCGTGCTATTAGGGAAAGTGACCACATCTGCTGCTCTTGTGAGTCTGTTCTGCGTCTTCATTTGGCAGGAGGACAGATAATGTTCACCAAGGGAGCGGAGTCTGCCATTCTGCCTTTTACCAGCAGCGGGGAGATGGAGAAGACGCGATTGCACGTCGATGAGTTCGCCCTGGTGAGACTTTGATTTACTCCCAGGGACCATCTTTGGGAGAGTGGCCGTCTCTGTGGTCATATGTTCAGTAGAGTGCACACATGTCATATAAAGGGAAAGAACAGTTTTTTGTTTTTTTTTATTATTTTATTTATTACACTAGACTAGCCCTGTCAGTACTATATCGACTTAATGTTCAATATATGATAGAACAATGTGTTTTTTGGTCAGTATCTATCGTCTGTACAGTTTCTTTGCATTTCTGGGACTTCTTTTTTTGTTGCAGCTCATGATTTTTAACACTATTGTAGATTTAGAACAGTTTTTGTGGCCTACACTGGACCTTTAGCGATTATACCATGAGAATTAATGTTTTTTTTTTGGGATGCATAATTCAGAAGCAGGTTTTGTTATTGCAGTTTTGACTAATTATATTTAAATAATTATTTGATAATTTTTTATATTTTAATATAGTTGAATTAATTTAGTGGAATTATGCCGTTTTAGTGTTGCAACATAAATATTTAGTCTGGTTTTTGGTCACTGACTGATACTTTGCAGCTGATGTCATCAACTTTCTCGGGGGGTGTGATGCTAACTGGAGGCTCTGCTCTGTCTGTCTCTGTTAATACCATCTTCTCAAATCTCAGTGTAGTTATTTCTGACTAATGATGGTGCTGGTTTAATATTTGTTAGGTTTTTAAGTCATGTACCCCTAAATTTGACCAGTTTTAAGTGTTTAACCAAGTTGGCAGCTTGTCCTGTCATAATAATCAGTTTATATCAACTTTGCAACTCATGAAAGCTGGAACAATATATTTTTGGACTCAGTATTTATGTTGTGTATTATTGTCTACATTTTCTTTGTATAATGGGGAGATTTTTTGTTATATTTGTTGTATTACAGTAAGATTTGAGCAGTAGAGAGTTGAATAAGTCACTTGTCTGGTTTATTATTGCTTCATTCTGCTGTCTGTCTCTTTACAAACTGGTTTACTGGGTTTTTTCCAGGTTTATGGTTATTTTATCAGTGGTTTTAATAGTATCGTTTATCGTGATATTTCTCAATAGCGATATATCGTAGTTGAAAATGTGTTCCCATGCCAGGCCCATTGGCAGCAGGTTGCGCTCTCATTCACTGTATCAAAGTGTCTGCTCCTGTCTATAAAGGGACAGATGTCAGGACACATTTAAAAGTGAGTTCACACCTGGTTTTACCGCTGCCCGTCTCTGTTTCAGCTTCAGGAAGGATTTGACAGCGGAGTTGAACAGTTCTGCGTCACTAAAAATATCTATTCTGGGTGAACTGGCCTGAATGAACCGAGTGTTGTTCTGTGGCAGCATCATTACTGCACAAAGGGTAAACAGAGCCTGGCAGTGTTCGTTAGGCTGCATTCACACGAGTCTATGCTGAAATCTGCGGTTTAACTGTCAGATTGCAGATGCGTTTATGGTTAATATCTCGGTAATTAGAGTTTGGGGGGGGGTAGAGTAGCTAAAAAATTGTACTCAAGTCTGTTGTAACTATGTCAGTGCTGTCTCTTGGTTAGGACTCCCTTGAAACGAGCTTTATAATATCAATGGGTTTGTTTTTTCATGATTAAATGAAGGTTAAATAAAATAAAAAAGTTACATTACTTCAAAATTGTCGTAACGTCTGGGGGATCAAAGATGGAGACTCGGAGTGAGGTTTAACAGAGTTTATTTCAAACAAGAGGATGTGAACGCTGGTTGGAGGAGCAGGTGGTAGGAAGCTGGGTCGGAGGCTGAGGTGCAAGGTGGGCCCAAGAAACGGGATCTGGTGAAAAACGAGAAACTGAGTAGTATGACCATAACCACCAAAAAATAGACCGAACCAAGCAGAACTGTACCACAGAAGATACACTCACGATCTGGGAGCGTGTGTGGGATCCTTGGACCGTTTGTTGTCCAGAGGTGGAGGCTTGATTGCAGGGTGTGTAGTGGGTGGTGCCAGAGTCTCCGCCCAGCTCCAGGCACAGAAGGGAGGGGGGAAAGACAGCGCAGAAAACACAGACAGACTGGGCTCGTGACAAAAATAATATTACTCAAGTAGAAGTACAAAGTAGTAGTCCAAGAAATTACTCAAGTAAGAGTAAAGAGTAACTGTCGAGACCCGACATCTTATTTATATTGGAGATATTATTTGAAGTTAATGTAATTTGAAAGAGACAAAATTAAATTATGCACAAAATCTCGAATAAACCGAGTCATATCTGAAGGAGCTGCAAGAAACACAAATGTTCAGATCATTTCTTATTGTCGACATAAAGCTTTTGACACTTGCAGAGTCACCAAAACATTTACTAAAGTAAGAGTATTGTTACTACAATGAAATAAGTAAAGTAGGAGTAACATGATGCAGCTAGAAAAGTAATTTGAAAAGTACTATTTCTTTCAAAAGTTCCTCAAGCAAATGTAACTGAGCACTACCTGCCTCTGTAATGGAAAGAAAACCTGTCAGACATCTCCACGGCTTCTCTTTCAGGAAAAAACAAAAGTGAAATCATTTTTTCACAACACCTTCAGAACGCAGTCCATTCTTCAACCCCAAATATGTGATTTTCAGTAGAAAGGATTTAAAACCTAAGATAAAAATGGCAGGTTTGATTTATTCAGTAGCGTCTCGTTAGTTTACTCTACACAGCTCTTATGCACATTAAGATATTTGTTTGGGGCTGGATCCATTTGAAGCCAGTGTTTTTAAGCGTTTTGTACCTTTGCCAGATAGAGCATTATGGCCCGAGAGATTAATTGCAATCGAAATTAGAATAGACGCAATTAGCAGTTTGCAAAGGCTGCAGTTACGGTAATACAGTGTTCTCTGCAGAGATCTAAATATTCAGAGTCCATTTGGTTACAGTTCTTCTAAAATGTTGTTAGAATGTTGTTTCCTCATCACAAGCAGACCTGGAAGTTGTTTTGTTTCATTCACACTTCTCTCAAAAGGAAAACGCTCTGTTCCACCTTGTGATGTCATCATGTGGTAATACAGGATGTACTGTGCTGTGCTTTTAAACTCCATACACCTTTGCTGTAGATGATTTCAGACCTGGAATTGCCAATCTCTACTGAACCAAAGGTAAAAGGTCGATGTTAATTTAAAAACTACCACTTCATGACATCATTAGGTGGAACTGAGCATTTTGAGCTTTGGAGATGTAGACAGATAATAAATAATAGATAGATAAATAAATAAAATAAAATAAATAAAATAATAATAAATAAATAAATAATAAATAAATAAATAATAAATTAAATAAATAATAATAAAATGAATAATAATATAATAAATAATAATAAAGAAATAAAAAATTAATAGACAATGTGTTACTCAGATATGTTTTTGAGGAGGTAACAGCGTTATAACATGTCTTAAAGCTACACAAGAGTCAGTTTTGTGTAATATAGGCCCTTTAAACTCCTGGTTACTTCCTCTTCTTTTTATTCATTGACTCAGATCCATTACAACACATAATTATATAAATCTTATAATACAATCAGAGCCGTAGACCTTTAGTCATTCAGTCGATTAAAACAAATGATTTTATTAAGTGAAAAAGACATTTATGTGGACCAGAGAGGAGAATGCATGGGGCTTAGGCATGGAGCTAGATGGAGTTTTTGGGATTTTATTATTAGACAGTTTAATCTGCCTTTTCACTTAAGTTGCCGTTTACTGTTACTTCTCTGTGTAAAAAAGTAGAGCTCTTTCCCCCACCCACCAAACCCCTTTTAGTTAATTAATGAATGTGCAGAGCATGTCTTGAGTCAAGCAAGAATTAATTTAGTTGGCTACATCCCTAAATGCAAAACAAACACATGCAAAAATACAAAAAATGACAGAAAAACTCAAAAAAAACCCAAAGCAAATAAGTAATAATTCACTTTTTTACTACTTAACTTTGTATGGTGTTTTAATAGCATTAGGTACTGTTCCAAGTCAGTTTTTGACAGCTTTCTGGTGAGTTTGTGCTGCCTCCAGTGACCAGAGCGATTTCAAGTACTATGTGACATCACACAAGACTGCCCAGGTGTTTCTGTTGACAAACACCTGGCTGCAGGGGCGGAGTTTGAAGTGTGGATACCTAGATCAATCACACAGTTCCTTATACCTCTAGACTGCCCAGTTTAGCAGCTGTTTTTGAGATATGGTTGTGGGTTATTCAAAGGTCGTTAATCTGATGAGACTTGGTGGTGTAATGGAAGGAGATGCCGTTACTTCTTCCTCCTTCTCCTGGTTTGATTGGCTGTTCTTCTGGCATGATGTGCTAATCAATCTTTCCATAATTGTAGTTGTAATCCTGATCTTGTTCTTTTGTTCTTCCTTGTTTGCTAAAAGCGTCGAATGGTGTCTTTGCATCTTGTTTCAACTGTCTGGAGTTAAGTCCGACACTGCTATTTTTAGACTCGATCCTGATTACGTTTCCGATTCAGACGATGATTCATTCTTTAGAGATTTTAATCTTAAAGTAAGCAAAATCCCAACTCGGTCAGTTCCGTTAGTTCCGCTTTAATTTTTTCCCCCTTTTCCATGTCAACAGAAAGGCTTGCGCACCCTGGTGGTGGCCTGTCGTCACTTCAGTCCAGAGCAGTACTCAGAGGTGGATAAGCGTCTGAACACGGCTCGAACGGCTCTGCAGCAGAGAGAAGAGAAGCTGCAAGAGGCTTTTAACTTCATCGAGAGAGACCTGCACCTGCTGGGAGCCACTGGGGTCGAGGACAAGTATGTACAGAGTCACACTGTGCCGTATATATTATAAGTCCAGGATGGCATACAGTTTGAACTCCCGGGCTGTAGTTTTGTCACGATGCTAAAATTTCAAACCTGTTTTCGATACTAAGGAATAGACCCAATACTCAACCGATTCTGATACCATGATGATAATAAAAAACACTTTCTTTAGACAATAGAATGTGATTTTCCACATTAAATGGCAGTACTTTCTGTTATATTCCCATGTGTCTTATATCTGTGTAATTCCTCAGTGTCCAGTAGGTCCATAGTGGTCCAGGGGTGTAAACTAGTCTATGTGTCTTATACTTGTTCTGATACAACTCAAGATCATCCTAAAGCTCTTCAGGAAAGGTTCATTTCTGTCCTGAGCATGTGACTTTTTTTAGTATCAATACCTGCTCAAATGACTATCTAGTTTCAATGTTAGTTTTAGTATCGGTTAGTAGTTTTTCGATACTTTTGCCAGCCCTACCTACCTAAACTGTTCTTCACTGTTTTAAGTTTTGTCACATCGCCAAAGCACAATCCAATCAATAGTTTATGAATTTCAAGAAGGCTTTTTACATTTTTCTTCTGATTCTTATTCTGATATTCACATGAAGTAGGCCACATGAATAGTAAATTATTAGCCTTTATTATCATTTATCCTTATTGCTGGTAACACATTATATCTAAAAAAAAAAAAGAAGCAGAAAAAAAACACAATCGTTCAAAAACACAATTGTTTTCCCTAAACAATCCTAAAATGAAAAGTAAGACTTAAATAGTGTGAAAGTAGTGCAATTTATTAAAAATTACGCTGTTTCACAAGTTGTCTTTTGTTTCATTCACACATGTTTAACACACAAACCCGGTATATTTAAGATGTGTTCTTCTCTGAAACAGAAAACACTCTGTTCCACCTTGTGTGTGCTCCACTGTGTTTTTAAACTCCACACAGCTTCACTAGAATCATTTGGATCATTTCAGCCCTGGAATTTTCCAACTCTGCTGAACTAAATGTAAAACTACCACTTCATGACATCACAAGGTGGAACAGAGCATTTTGAGGTTTGGAGATGTACAGACTGATAATAAAGTGTTACTCCAGCATGTGTGAATGAAACAAAACACAACTCCAGGTCTGTTTTTGAGGAGGTAACAACATTATAACATGACTTAAAGCTCACAAGAGTCATTTTGCGTAACATAGGACATTTAAAGTTGGAGTATTTGATTGCTGGAAATGAGTCTATTGTAAAAGCGACATGGAACAAAACAAGACAGCGCTCTACTTCAAATCAGCATAAATATTTTATCTTTCTCAAGCCCAGAAGAAAGATCCAAATGACTGAGCGTTGGCCGACTGAACAAAGCTGTTCTAAAGTTGTGCACAATACATTATGTGTCAGTGACAGATCTACAAAGACTCACAGCACCTTTTCAACAAACTATAATCTTTCTTAATAATAACGCCATTTAGAGACTGCCCACTCCAGACACACAGGACACTGAACAGATAAATGAAAGACTTTTAACACACTCTCCACTGATCTGAAGGTTGCCGGTTCGACTCCCGTTCTCGACATAAACATTGACTGATGAACATTAGTTGAAGGTGGAAATACGCTGTGTAAAAATGTGACCGTTTACCATTTTATACGATTTGTTTTTAAATAATTCGAGTCGCCGAAGCGTTCAGAAACACACTGTTTTAAACCCAGTGCGGTATCGTCGTGAGCAGAGGCCGTCAGAGCAGCGTACGGGGGAAATGAAGGCCGTTTTTGAATGGTTTCTCCTCACCATCTGCTCCTCTGCCTCCTCCTTATCTCCGCTCCATGTCTGCTCCTCTCGCTCTCGCACTATCACACCATTTCCGTTATGTTATGAACTCTTACAATAAGAATATTACACTGCCAAGGCAATATCGGATCCCATTTACCTCCATTCTCCAGACTTACTTACTGCACTGTGGAGTTGTAATTAAAGGTGCGCTAACTATGTAGCTTTTCTGATGGAGGAGCTGCCACCGTTTTGTCTCCATGGAGATCTTAATGTAGTGAGAGATGTTCCACAATCAGGCAGTTAACGTTTTATCTCCATTGAGACCAGCAGGTGACCCCATCAAGCAAAGTTACAGGTGAAATCTGTGGAGAGGCAAGGTATTTTTAAGCAATATTAACACCTGTGAGTGAATAAATCCAAGGTGGAGCTTTAAAGGTGGTATTTTCTGATGTTATAACGGACCTGGTTGTGTTTAGTTTCATTCACACATGTTTAACACTAAAACTCTGCATATTTAGGCTGAGTTTGTCTCTCAAATAGAAAACACTGTGTTCCACCTTGTGATGTCATCATGTGGTAATACAGGAAGTGCTCCACTGTGTGTTTAAACTCTCACACACCTTCACTAGAATCACTTGGATAATTTCAGCCCTGGAGTTGCCAATCTTTACTGAACTAAAGATAAAACGTAGTTGCTAACTTGAAAACTACCACTTCATGACATCACAAGGCGGAACAGACCATTTTGAGCTTTGGAGATGTTACAGACTAATAATAAAGTGTTACTCAAACGTGTGAATGAAACAAAACACAACTCTAGGCATGTTTTTCAGGAGATAACAGCATTATAACATGACTTAAAGCTCACAGTTTAATCTAAAATAGGACCTCGAGTCGTTTTGAGTTCAAATGTGGAGTATTTCATCTTTTCACACTTTTTTTTCTCTCTCTTTCCCTCAGACTGCAGGACAAAGTGCAGGAGACCATAGAGGCCCTCCGATTGGCCGGGATCAAAGTATGGGTGCTGACGGGGGACAAACACGAGACGGCGGTCAGTGTGAGTTTGTCCTGTGGTCACTTCCACAGGACCATGAACATCCTGGAGCTTCTGCAGCAGAGGTCTGATAATGAGTGTGCAGAGCAGCTGCGCCGGCTCGCACGAAGGTGAGGCCAACGACGATGATTTATGTTTGTCATTTACATATTTAAATTAAGAAAGAACACATAACTCTTCACTAGACTTTATTTTTAGACATTTTAGAGTGTGTTTTCCACATCCAGATCCTAAAAACATACAGACAAAACTGTGCCTCTTTTTAATTTTGTACAAAGCCTTTTCTTAGGTTTTTCATATCATCAATTCATATTTACATTTTTGTTTTATTGGTAGGTGATACTGTCAAAAATTGTTATTCCACTAGCAATAATCATGTGCGTTTTTGTAAGTCATCAGGACGTGCTAAACCGCTGTAAATGATTGGTTGAGGTTCAAGTTTAACACGAAGAGGAAATGAAGTGTAAAATGAAACTTGTATTTGCAGAAACATCACCGCGGATCCTAATAGACGTTTGGATGAGGGGACAGAGATGACACTGTGTACTCAGCACTTTAATAATACATTTAAAACTGATTTTATTTATTTTAGGGATAGTGCATATCAGTTAACATGTGTCCATTGGCCAAGAAGTCTGTTTTTCCTCCGTTAGTCTGTTAGTCCTGTGACAGATGTTAAAGGCGACACTCTTCTCTGATCTCTGTTCTAATGTTGGTTCCTCGTCACAAACAGACCTGGAGTTGTGTTTTGTTTCATTCTCACATGTTTAACACACAAAAACTGCATATTTAGGCTTCTCTCAAACAAAAAACACTCTGTTCCACCTTGTGATGTCATGAGGTAATACAGGAAGTGCTCCACTGTGTTTTTGAACTCCATACACCTTCACTAGAGTCATTTGGATAATTCCAGACCTGGAATTTCCTCCTATATGACCTTTGATCAGCTAACCTGTCCCCTCTGTCCCTCTGTCCTCTGCCTCAGGATAAAGGAGGACCATGTGATCCAGCACGGCCTGGTGGTTGATGGGGCCAGTCTGTCTCTGGCTCTGAGGGAACATGAGAAGCTCTTTATGGAAGTGTGTAAGAACTGCTCGGCTGTGCTGTGCTGCCGCATGGCCCCTCTGCAGAAGGCGAAGGTACTGCTCCTGTAGACTGTGCAGAGGGTCAAAGGGGCACTGCTGGACTACTAGCTGTCTTTAAAAGAGGGGTATTATGCAAAAGAAACTTTTTTGGAGCTTTCTTTTGAGCATTAAAACATTGGTTTAGCCCTGGTTTGGTCCTGGTTTAGTCCTGGTTCAGTCCTAGTTTAGTCCTAGTTTAGTCCTGGTTTAGTCCTAAAGAGGGGTTTTAGCAAAAGAAACTGCTTTAGTCCTGCTTTAGTCCTGCTTTAGTCCTGCTTTAGTCCCAGTTTAGTCCCGGTTCAGTCTTGGTTCAGTCCTGGTTTAGTCCTGGTTTAGTCCTGGTTTAGTCCTGGTTTAGTCCTGGTTTAGTCCTGGTTTAGTCCAGGTTCAGTCCTGGTTTAGTCCTGGTTTAGTCCTGACTGGGCTCCAGCAGGAGGCCGGTCTCTTAAGTCCTCAGAGTGCGAGATTGTGCATTAGTTGTTATGTAATTATAAATATATAGAAGTAACTTTAATCAGTCCTTTTGATTAATAAGCAAAAAAAAGTGTCAATAAAGGTTTTCAAATAAGAACTGCCTGATCTACCAAAGTCTCGTATTAACCTGCTGGAAACACTGAGCGATGACACTGACGGTTAGCGAAGTTAGTCAGAAGTTACTCCTGATATCGTGTAATGCAAAATGCCACTTTTGCAGCAGCGCCCTCTGCTGGTGCACTGAGGAGTGAAGCAGATTTTGTGCTGACAGTTTGCGTTGACTTTCAGGTGGTGCGTCTAATCAAAACGTCCCCAGAGAAACCCATCACTTTAGCTGTTGGTGATGGGGCCAATGATGTCAGTATGATCCAGGAGGCCCACGTCGGCATCGGTAAGTCCTCACTCTAACATAACTCAGTCGGTAGAGCGTTTGTCCACTGATCTGAAGGTTGGCGGTACTATTCCAGCTCACATAAATGAATGCTGTTGTTGTGTCCCTGGGCAAGACAGTTAACCCACCAGCATCTCCGTACACTGTTGTATGAATGTGTGTGTGAATGTGTGAGGGTTCGTTGATGTAAACCTCTGAGTGACTTGAAAGGTGGAAAAACGCTGTATAAAAATGTGACAGTTTAACATTTAGGTAAATTCAATATTGTGAGAATGTCTGACAGTATTATAATTGTTTTTGATTTACAAACTTGTTTAAAATCATAAATCTTCCAAACACAAATTCAGAATATCTTTGTAGTAGTCTAGATTACTGTATTTTCTGGAGTCACAGGGGAGTATAAATTGCACCAGCCAAAAAATGCATAACAATGAAGAAAAACACATATATTCCACATATAAATCGCGTCTGAGTACAAGTCGTACCCCAAACTATGAAAAAAAGTGCAACTTACAGTCTGGAAAATACGGTACAGGTTTAGTAAAGTTTATAATAGAAACTTGTGCTGAACAATTTGGGAAAAATATGTAGTTTATGTAGATTTTTCTGAAACATATTACGATTAGATTTGCGATTTATTTTATAATTTTAATCTTGGGATTCTGTCCAAATGAGACGATACTGAAATTTGGTGTCACGATTATCATGGCCAAAATAATTGTGATTAACGATTATATCACGATAATTATTAAATATAATATAATTTGTTATGATTTTCACGATTATTTAAAAATATTACGAATTCATGGTTCTGAGTTTGTATCACGATAATTTAAATATTTTATTTGTACATGGAGAGGAGAATTCACTGGTGATATGAATGGAGATTATTTTTTGTGCCGATTTCACGATCATTTAAAATATTCCACGAATGATCATGGTTCTGCCCTTTGTATCACGATAAACGATAATATTGTTTATCGTCCCATTCGTAGGTCAAGAATGGAGAGGAGAATTCACAAAAAGACTGAAATATGAACTGACAAAGTAATACAAGAACAGATCTGAACTACAGGGTTAGCAGTTTTTATGCAGAATAAGATTCCATGGAAACTCAGGGAGGGCATCTGACACACAGGGACATTTCAGAACGTGTTTGTACAGATCTAAACTGCAGGATTAGCAGAGTTTGATGAAATTATGGTACTTAAAATAGTGCAGATTTAGTCATTAATTGCGATTAGTCTTGCAGCCCTATTAGGAATCGATGAAGGCAAGATATTACATTTTTAGCCGTCAGTGTCATTAGGACTTATTCACAACTCAAATCTTATCATATTACAACAAAAATACCTCAAATCTCCCCACTTTTGCAAAGAAAAAGTGCACAGGATAAATATTAAGGCCCCTGCACTCCTGGATATTTGAACTTCGCAGCCATTCAAATTAGAGTTTAAATGGAGCTAGTGTAAATTCAGCCTGGGAAACATAAATCCGCCTTTATCTACTCACTGCTTCTCCAGAGTTTACCTGCTCCTCAGTGTCCTCTCCCTGCTGCTCGTTACACCTCCTCTTCATCCAATCAGTGCCCAGTTTGCCCTATTTAAACCCCCATCACAAACGCATGTCCGCTTCAATAAGTGTCATGCCCCCTCTCCTCTCCAGCACCTCCTCAGCTCCGCATCACTTCATCGCTCCTTCACTCCCTCAGCCTCACCTCCACCACCTTTAACAGGCCACGCCCTTCCTCCCAATGTCTTCTACCTGCGTCTGAGCGCCAAAGATGACTCAAAAAAGCTTACTTACACTTTTCTTTCGTGTCTGTCTGAGTCTTTCCAGGTTGAAATATATTAGTGACGTATTAACACCCAGCTCTGTTCAGTTTTCCACCGTACTAAATGTGTTTTAAATCCGTCTCTCTGTGCAGGTATTATGGGTAAAGAGGGGAGGCAGGCCGTGAGAAACAGTGACTATGCAATCGCCAGGTTTAAGTTCCTGGCCAAACTTCTGCTGGTGCACGGACACTTCTACTACATTCGCATTGCAACTCTTGTACAGTACTTTTTCTACAAGGTAAGAAAACGCATTGTAGGTCTGGGCTGAGTAGACAGTAATTCAAAGTGCTTTACGAAATAAGAAAGACATTAAAATCACAATACAACAAATCAAAACATAAATAATGATCATAGAATTGACATTAAAAGTGCAGAATAAAAACCTTTCAGCCGTATGCACAGAACCGTTTGGAGCCTGGATTTAAAAGTCAAAGTAGAGACCTGTCTCACATCTTCAGGAAGACTGTTCCAGGTTTTAGCTGCAGAAAACAAAAACGCTGATTCCCCATGTTCAGTTTTTTTCTGTGGGCCGGTCCCTGAAGTCCTCAGAGGAAAGTAAATGCAGGAAAATAGTTTGAAATGCATAGAAAATGTAGGTTATTGGCCCATTTACAGTATAAAAATAAACTAAGAAGTGATGTTTTGTGCAGATTTAATGTTGTTTCTCTGTGTCTTTTGTAGAATGTGTGTTTTATCACTCCCCAGTTTTTATACCAGTTCTTCTGTCTGTTTTCACAACAAGTAAGTGTCATTTCTATGTCTCTTTACATGTCACTGTGGAAAACAATATTATTTATTTATAACTTTCCTTATACCTTGTTTATATCCGACTTTACAGCTGCATTATGAACCATATTCACATGTGTACAAATGTTTAATGACTCTGACTGTATGAAGGCTGCATCGAAACAGTGCAAAGCCTTTCAATTAACAAAAAACAAACAAAAAAAAAATAAAAAAAAAAAAAAAAAAAAAAGGTAAAAATAAATTATATTTTAATTTCAGAAATTTTTTTTATTTTATTTTACACATTTATTTATTACATATTTTTTATTACACTATTTTATTTTTAACACATTTTCAGTTTTACACATTTTGTTTTTAACTTAAATGGGACTTCACAATAAAAAAATTAATAAAAAAAAAAAAAAAAGAGATAATTTGATTAAATAGGTGGAATAATAATTGTTTTGGCTTTTGAAAACGCTGCGTTAAGTGAGTGAAAGCCTCTGATTATGTTTTTAAATGTCACTTTTATGTTTTTGTGAATGAACTCTTAATATTTCACCGCAGATATTACGCTATATTTGAGTGTGAGCTTGTGTCTCCTTGTGCCTCAGACCCTGTACGACAGCGTGTACCTGACGCTTTATAACATCTGCTTCACGTCTCTGCCCATCCTGGTCTACAGCCTGTTTGAGCAGCTCGTGCATCCACATGTGCTGCAGAGCAAACCAGCCCTGTACAGGTCAGACCACAAACGGGAAAAAACTGTTATATAAGACTCAACCAAAGACACAAGGATATCAGCTTTATTTTTTACATTTATTCTCTATGTTTCTTGTCTGTAAAACCCCTCACCACACACTTTATACACTTTTCTCACACAGGCATTAACATTTTCTCACATTTCTCTCTTGTTTAAACTCTCTCAAAGTTCAAACCTTCGTCGGTGCCTTTGTCGGTGCAGAATGTTTCATCGACATTGGGTTTTGTCGAGAGAAAAACTTGCAAACATACAGCACTTCAGAGTCGCACTGCGATCCAACATTTATGTAAATTTGTCTGACACATTCTGTACTGTACAGGAGACATGGAGGAGACTGATGGACAATGGTCTACAGTCCCTCAGCCAATCAGGACGCAGAACACAATGGTCCACAGTCCTTAGCCAATCAGGACGCAGAACTCTATGGTCTGCAGTCCCTCAGCCAATCAGGATGCAGAACACAATGGTCCACAGTCCCTTAGCCAATCAGGATGCAGAACACTATGGTCTACAGTCCCTTAGCCAATCAGGACGCAGAGCACAATGGTCCACAGTCCCTCAGCCAATCAGGACGCAGAACACAATGCTGCTCATTAACTGCTAACACATAACATATTTAAATCACCTTGTTACCTTTTATTCTTTTGAAAATGCTATGTTTGCTCTCCATGCTAGCCACTCCCCCTTCAGAGCCCTATCACCACACAGACACGTTCTCATCCCAAAACTTTATCTTGTTTGTCCTGGAATGTTCCACAGTATGGCGTTAAACCTGTCTGCCTTGCAGTTATTCAACTGCAGTTTTATTGCTGTGAGCAGGGTCAGCTCTCCACAGATCTGACCTGGAACTTGTTTGTCTGCCTTTTTGGAGATATATAGACATTTAATCCACTAGTGAGGAACATTTCAGGCAAAGTAATAACATTGCAAATTTCGCTTCACTAGAAAAATTCCATAGTGCTGTTTTAAAGTCCCTCTCTGACTCTCTGTTCTTCTCACAGAGACATCAGCAGAAACTCGATGCTGTCGTTCCAAACCTTCTTGTACTGGACTCTGCTGGGCTTCTGTCACGCCTTTGTGTTTTTCTTCGGCTCTTACATCCTGATGGGGGAAGACACCAGCCTCATGGGCAATGGACAGGTATACGCTCAACACTCACATACTTTAATATCAAACAGACTGCATTTAAAAGTCCCATACTACGGCATTTTCTCATCTGTTTTAATGTTGTTTCCTCATCACGAACAGACCTGGAGTTGTGTTTTGTTTTCTTCACACACATTTAACACGCAAACCTGCATATTTAGGCTGAGTTCTTCTCTCAGACAGAAAACACTCTGTTCCACCTTGTGATGTCATCATGTGGTAATACAGGAAGTGCTCAACTGTTTTTTAAACTCCACACACCTTCACTAATTTCAGCTTTGGATAATTTCAGCTCTGGAATTACCCATTTCTACTGAATAAAATAAGCAGGGAGTTGATAGACCTTGTTTCTACATCTTATCAAGAAACCTAAATAAATATCATATTTCTCGTTTTTTGGTGATTGGAAACTTTTCTCTGATACTTTTTGAGGCGACAACAGCAGACTGCTATCACAATGTGTGACGTGTCCTCTGCTATCAGCGAATAGTGCTTCTGGAAATATCGTCATGACGACTCAAACCCCGCCCACCTGTTCTTTATCTCTCGCCGTGCTCTTGATGTGTGTGCTCTCTATTCCCTTAAGTCATCAAGTAATCACTGCACTGTACTCGTCTTTCACAGCAACTTCACTAGCATAATAACCAAGACCAAAAGCGTAACTAAAAGAAGATGCCAGAGTAATTAACTTGTGTGTGGATGTATGTTATTTTAGCATCATTTCAGGAAATCTTTAATCTATAAACGCACAGGCCATGTGGTTGTGTTTCGGTTTTGCTCAGCGTCTTCTAACACTTATTATTATTCTGATCTGAAGTTTGTCTGTGTTGTGAGCGAGCAGCTGTGCCATACCATTGATTCACAGCTGTGGCGTTTGACTGAGAAACTGAGAAGATAAAAGTGTGAATTTTGCGAAAGTGGCGACAAACTGGCTCTCGTTGAGTAAAATTCTGTGTCGTCCTTCAATGGAGACCTAATGTTTTCATGAAAGAAAGCAGACAGATGCTCTCAACCACCGTTTAACAAATCACAACTCCAGGTCTGTTTTTGAGGAGGTAACAACATTCTGACACGGCTTAAACCTCAAAAGAGTCCATTTTGTGTAACGTAGGACCTTTAAAGTGCTGTATGCTGTGTTTTTTTGTTGTGTTTTTTGTTTAATATACAGTGTAAACCTCAAGTGGGTGCCTTTAAAGTGATGTAGGTGTATTGTAGAGCTGGGCAATTTGACAGTTCCTTTTATTGATCGATCCCCGTTGTGTGTTCAACTTTATTTTTTCATTTCTCAACTTAAATAAAAATGGCTTTAAGTATTGATTTCATTAGCATAAGCAAGGCCGGCTTTAAATCATTGGCATTTAACACAAAAAATAGCCCAATTTCTTCCTCAAGTCTATCCTCTGCTCCAAGTATTTAGCATTTTTCTTCATTATACATTGTAGACATCTAATGGGCTTTATATTGTTGGCTCCTCAAAGCTTTAACGTTATTTTTCCTTCTGGATATATTTGGCTGAAAGTTTTTAAAATAATGTGTATAGTAAAAGAAAATGTAATTCTGTCAACGGGGCAAACATTTTGGAGTGAATATGTTTCTCACACTTCCAAGAGGCTTCTCGTTCTGCCAGGTTAATCTTAAGGTCACTAGACATTGAATTGGTTCTGGTCTTAGTGGTATTACCTTATCAATCCAGTTCAAGTTTATTTTTATATCACTTTCAAACCAACTTCAGCTGACCAAAGTGCTTCACAGAAAAATCAACAAAAAACAAACAGAGATAACACAATACATTCTAACTTGTATTAAATGCCAGGGAGAAGAGGTGGGTTTTCTCAAAAGTCTAACAAAAAAAGGGGAGCACGACGGGAGAGTTTTAACCTTTTAACCCTAAGGCATTTATTTAAAAATAATAATAGTTAGTTCCTGTTATCAGTGTATGTGAATTGTGCTGTGGTGCTTGTGCTGCAAATGTCAGTGTTTTGTGTATGTGAGTCTTGTGGTGACTGCAGCGTGACAGACCGAAGGTTGGAATTTGGAGCAGAAGTTGGCCTTTTATACTCCAGGGAAACACAGGGCCCTAGTGATCCCCGGTACCCTGCGCCACTGCTCCCCAGACGAAACAACACACACAGTATTCATAACAGGTCAGGTTGGGGACCGTGACAATAACAAAGGCAATTTATTTCAATTTTTTTTTTTTTTTTTTTTGGACTTTCTATAACAGTGGAAGTAACTCACACGATGAAAACTTTGGAACTTTATTTGGTCTAGAAACACTGAATATGTTACTGGCAAAGTAGAAAAGTGGAAAAGATGGTCGTCGTACCTGTCCCACATGTTTTAATGTATTTACTCCTTGTGTTTGAATTTCTGGACGGTACATAAGAATTTCACTACATACAGTACTGCATGCATGTGTGTATGTGGTTAAATCGTTCTTTACCTTGGCGTTGTATTCACCTTATTTAGGAAGTTACGTGGGCGGCGCCATTACTATTTGGGTTGTATTATTTTGCATGGGGCTGGCGATTTTGACAGCAAATAAGTTCTCTTCGGTTGTTTTAAAGCCTTCCAGAGAATCGTGAGCTTTTACACAGTTTACACAAAGCAATACTACAACGTTTGAGACGAAACTTTTCCCGAATTCGCCATTGAAAAGAAGGGATTCCCTCGTAACCGGAAGAGCCAAAACAAAGAAAGCATGGATTGGAACATTTATAAAAAGCAAAGATGGGCCAAATAAATCAATAAAAGTGAATGGATTATCAGCTTTGCCTGTAACATATCAAATTACACTGAAAGTATTGATTCTTGCATCACACAGGGCACCTCACATTTACATAAACAGAAGGATCTTGTTTCCCAAAGGAGTAAAATCACCGATCATTCCAGTCTAGTATTTGTGAAGGTTTTGGCAGGACAAGTGCTTAGAGCGACAGAGCTGCTCTTTACTGACACGGCAGAATTAACCATTTTTGGCCCAAGTGTTGACATAGAAATCAATTGAAATCTGAGGAACATTGCAGTCACATTAATCTGCATGATATATGTATATTTTTTCCAACACGCCTAACCCAGATCAAGATGAATGAATGTATCTGTAGCATTAAGCCATATTTGCATAGGATTAGTTTTACTTTGGGTCATCAGAAGTATTTAAATTACCCCACACCAAACATTTATAAGTAAAAGCACGAGAATAGAATATATGCTAAAAATATGCTTAAATCTAACAGCAAATTTGTCAGTAACCATAGCAACTGACAATGTAATAAGGACCAGTAACGTAATCATTTTGGGTAAGTTCAAATGGAATAAGCCCCTAATGTAATAACAGGCGGATAATGTACTTTCTTTTTGTGAGCCAATAACATCTTGCCAGTAATTTCTGCAGTTATTACGAAAAAAAATTGACTTGCCAGGCCAAAAGATATAATAACTAGCCAATAATGTAATGAAATATTCCAGTGTTTCTCTATCTGTGGGATGTGTACCGCTGGTGGTACACGAGGTCCTTCAGGTGGGACTTGGACAGCTCTAAAGTTTGTGGGTTTGCTTAGTTTTATAGTTCATTTTATCCACTTTTTCATCCTCCTTTTGATCATGTCTTGTTTTCAACTACAGTGGAAATGATGTAGTCCACTTTTAGACCTAGACTAGATCTGGAATAGTCCTGTTATAGACCTGGTTTAGTCCTAGTTTAGACCTGGAATAGTCCTGTTATAGACCTGGTTTAGTCCTAGATTAAACCTGGACTAGTCCTGGAAGACCTGGTCCTGTTTAGTAGATTAGACCTGGTTTAGTTCTAGACCTGGTTTAGACCTGGAATAGTCCTGTTATAGACCTGGTTTAGTCCTAGATTAACCTGGACTAGTCCTGTTATAGACCTGGTTTAGAGATACCTCATAGTCCTGTTATAGACCTGGTTTAGGCCTGGAATAGTCCTGTTATAGACCTGGTTTAGGCCTAGATTAGATGTCTCTGTAATCCCTCTGTCATCCAGGTATGATCCATAGTAAAAGAAAAATATAAAATCTGACAACTGGACAAAAAGTTGTAAGAGTGAAGACGTTTGGCTGAGCAGTTCTGGTCAGATTACTGGTGGACACTGACTTAAATCTGTCTGAAGGGAGGAGCTAACTACACTGAAACTAAAAACTCCTAGGTAGGTAGGTCTGGCAGCTCTTAGAAAGCCAAATCTTTTCTTTGGTGGTATTCGGTTTGAAAAGTCTCAGAGCCACTGATTTATTCCATTATTGACATGTTATTACATCATTGGCCTGTTATTACATTATCAGTTGCTGGAGTCCCTAATTCTGAATAATTTAAAGTGAGAAGCGGAGCTCAGAGCACACGCCTCTCACTCCTGTGGTGTCCGTGGAGGTGCCGCAGTGCTCCAGATTCTTTCCGTTGGGAGTCTGTTTAATCCGAAGCCGACCGCAGTCTTTCCCCTTAATAAATGGTTAATTATCGCATGAACACGTGGTCTGGCTCGCCGGGGTGTCACACCACAACCAAACCGGTCCCACACTGGAGCCACAGCTGGACCGGGTGCAGTGTGGGAGAGGCGTTAGAAATGATTGACTCTTGATCGCGATTAAAATGGGATTAATGGCTCTACTGTGTGCTTACCCTTCCACTGCTTCTCTTCTATTTCTGTCATATTCTAAACACATCACCGTTTCTTTCTCTTTTCCTCCTGCTGTGTGCCTAACCAGTCTCACACTGTACACTTATTAACCTTTAAAAATGCTGTGTTCTGTGTGTTTTCTGATCTGTTTTCTATCTTCTCTGCTCCTCTGCTTCCTGTCCTGCTGTGCATGCCTTCAGATCTTGCGTGCTAACAGACAGCTGGTAAGAGTCCTCGCTCCGCTGCATGTGTCTGTGGGGGGTTAATGAGAGCGACGCTATATGAAGCTTCTACATGTTTTGAGATTAGAGCCTTCCCTGTATGTTTTTCCCTACTCCGCCCCAAAACCACATTTCAAACAGAGCTGCTAAACTGGGAAATACCTGGAGGACTAAAGGGGAGAGAGTGAGGGAGGAGGTGGAGGGTGATTGGTCTAACAGGTGTCCACGCTTTAAACTCTGCCCCTGCAGCCAGGTGTTTGTAATCAGGCCAGTCATGTGCGATGTCACATAGTACTTGAAAGCGCTGTGACCACTGGAGGCAGCACACAGACCAGAAAGCTGCATATTTACCTAATTTGCACCAAAATTACCTAAAAAAAAAAAAGAGACCAGGAAGGGTAGACAATACTATTAAAACACTATATAGAGTTTAATAGCAAAAGAAAGTTGATTTAACAACTTCAACTAGTGCTACACAATGTTGGAAAATAAGATTAGAGTTGTGATATTGATACTTTGCAGTGACATCACGCTTGCATTTGTGTCTATGGTGAAATGTTCAGCAGTTACCATGGTGACACAATGCATACAAGAGCAAACGCTGTCAAAGGAGGTTAAGATGTGGAAGTTTGCAAACTCTAAAACTGATTTTAAACGACACACGAGCCTGTGATCAATACGAGTTCATGGTCCTGTTTAGGAGTTTGATTTTCCACAAAAAGGTGAGCGTGCTAGCTAGCTTGTGACGGTAATTTTATTTTAGAGGCACTTGTTTAACAGCACAAATCAGCTCACCTGTTGTAGTTCCAGCTAAGTCAGTTCTTTCTGGTCAGATTGTGTTAAATCAAACCTTAAAGATTAAAGTCTAACTTGAGTAATAGAGCTTCAGACAGAGCAGTACCCCCAGTTAGCGTCATACCACCAGGGAATCTTGATGGCATCAGCTGAAAGGTATCAATAATTGGGATTAATTTTGCAGCCCTAAATCAGACCATAATTTCTGCTAAAAGTTTGTCTTTTTCCCAGATTAAGCTGTGTTTTTCCCATTTGATTACATTGTATTTTCAATCTCCAAAGTTAAAATTCATAAATATTAAACCTATAGTTTGAACTGTATTGCACCCCTCTTTCCCCCAAATATCAGCCTATTAAAGGTGCACTGTGTCACTTTTCGACTGGAGGATCCGGCACCTGCTTGTTTCCTTGAAGATGTTATAACTTTGCATGAAATATTCCAGTTTGACTTTAAACTTGCCCTACTTGCATTTATTCAAGTACAGGTGTTTTTATTGCCAAAAATAACTTCATCAACATGCAAACAGAGTCGCCAAGTTTGGAAAAGCGCTAATGAACTCACTGCTAATTAGGATGCTAGGAATGCTTAAGGAATGCAGTTTAAAATGACGTACTTTAAGATGAAGAAGTTCTGTTTTTCACATTTTTAAGACGGTAAAATACGAGGTTTTCTCTGCCTTCTCTGAAAGTGTCTCTTGTCGCAGTTGAGTCTTCAGAGCTCAGGTTTCCAGCAGTGAAGGGAATTGCGTGTGAACGAGAGTGCGCCCCCTGCTGCTGTGCACTACAACACGAGCTGTTCTGACAGAAAAGAGCAGCGACACAGGACGAGATCTGATGGAGCAGAAAACTGAAACTTTAGCCTTTGTGTCCATAAGCTCCTCAGATACGACGGGAACTTTGGCATGAAATTATTTAGGTTTTGAGATGTTTTTTTAAGTATTTTGAAAAAGTTGCATTCACAGTCAAGAATTCAATCTTTCCGATGGAGGACAGGGGCTTCAGCGAAAACCCAAAACCATTGAATGACATTATTACAGAGATTGGATCCACAGATTTGTTATATCAATGTTAAAGTTCTTTCCATAACTTTTGTTTTTATGGATAGGTCCAGAAATTACAGAGATAAAAAGAAATCTAACAAAGAAATCAGAGTCCACCATAAAATCCTGACCTGTCCTCCAGCTCAGGTTAAATTATGAGCAGTTTAAAGGTTCACGATGTCACTTTTCTAGTGTTTTATACCTGCTTGTTTCCATGAAGACGCGATTGCCTCGTGTTGGTGCTGTATGTTCAACAGTTTGGCATTAAACTCGTCTATTTCTATGGAAACAAGCAAGTTTCAGTTACATTTATATAATTAAATAAATACAAGACAGTTGAGTTTAATGCCGTACCGTGGAGCTTTCAAGGCAAAAATATATAATTTCCATGGAGACAAGCAAGCGCCAGACCCTCCATCCAAAAAGTTACATAATACACTGTTAATACGTTGAGACACTTGATGCAAAAAGCAAATGTTTCTTGTCAAAAATCAGTTATTACTTTGGTTACAGACTTAATAACTCCTTTGTTTCGCAGATGTTTGGAAACTGGACGTTTGGGACTCTGGTGTTCACGGTTATGGTCATCACTGTCACACTAAAGGTAAATACAGCACCCCCGCACTAAGTATTCACATTTTAGTTTATTTTTATGAGGACAATAAATCAACAGTAGTGGTAGTAGTGATGATGATGATGAGAGTAATGATAGCGGTAGAAATACAAATACATTTTATTTATATGGTGCTTTTCTAAACACACAAAGACGCTGCACAAAGGGTACATTAAAACAAGCAGACAGAATATAGGCATAAGTATAGAAAGATTAAACAGTGAAAGTTGTTCTAAATCGATGGGTGTGGAGTAGTTTCATGAAGGTGCAGATATGTGACTGTTTTAGTTTGAAACATATTTTATTATTTGGGCTTTCGTCGATTAACAGGTTGATTCGTGGTGGTCTTAGTTCACCAATTTGTTAAGATTTAAAGTTCTTAGACGGACCAAAGCTGAAAGGAGGAAGCATGAAGCGATTTATCTGTAGTTTTAGGAGTGACTCAGACTGAATATGTAAATGGATGGAGCTAACCTGCTAGCTGCCGTGTTCCCATGGCTTCAATTCACTTTACATTAGAAAACTGTCACTCGTCTCTCTGTAACTGCTGCTGTCAGACTCATTTTGGTCTTAAATATTGTGTTTGGTCTTAAATATTGTGTCCGTAACGCAAGATATGAACATTAATAAGAGACAAATCAGGTTCCTTCTGTCCCAGAGGTCGCTCCAGCTAGCCTTAGCAACAGGTTTGATTGACAGTGTTGCTAAGCACCCGCTCCCTGCTAAACTGGGAAGGGGCGCTACCTTCAACAGCCTCACTCCTGATTGGCTCCAAATTGGCCGTATTAACTTAATTGTTTGGATTAACCCGCTCTACATGATCCTGGGATTTTTATTTCGTTATTGTGTCTGTAAATCAAGATATGAACATTAATAAGAGACAAATCAGGCGGCGTCTTTCCCTGTGGTCACTCCCGCTAGTGTTTGACTGTCTGCTAAACCTGTGGGCGTTACCTTTAACAGCCTCGCTCCGGATTGGCTCTTTGGTTGCTATGATACTCGCCGTCTGAACTTCGCCTAGAACTGCTCTAGCCTCGATGAACTTCATTTGACTGGAGCTGAGCGCTGTGGGCGACGTCACACTCCCCCAGTCCACTTCTTTACGCATCTATGAAGTGACTGCACAGTTTAATTTGCGTTTTTTATTCATTTATGTACAGGGCGTGTTTTTAGCCAACCACAAACAGCTTTACTTTACTGCAGCACTACTACTGACCCAATAGTGACGTTAATACCATTAGACTGCGCCGGTCAGAATCCAGTGACTATCATGTCCCTATGTTTTCCAAAAATATTTATAATATTTAAAGTTGATTATATTTAAGCCGTTTAAATGGCAAAACTGTCTCTTTGTAACGAGTGTTGTGACGCTCAGAGTCCAGTTCAGCTCTGACATTTCGCACTGACAGAAACAGGTCCACACTCCGAAAGCAACAACTTTTATTACCTCACTGCTTAAAGGTTCACGATGTAAGATTTGTGTCGGAGCGTCTGCCGCCTGCGTGTCTCCATGGTGATGTCATTTATGTGTCTGGAATGCTCCACAGTCTGGCATTAAACATATGTATCTGACTTTATTATATTTTTAGTGCAGAAAATACACGTGTTCCTCTCCACATGTCTGACCTGTGACGTGGGTGTTGTCTTACCGCTGCCATAGTTTAAGTTTAATGCCACACTGCGCAACATAACATTGCCATGGAGACAAGCTTGCGGCAGAAAAAAAACAGAAAAAGTTGCATAGTGAACCTTTAAAAAGCATTCTCATTCATTCACTAGTTGAATGAAAAATGCTGCTATTATGTTTCCAATAAAACCCACAATATACTTTTTATTCTTATTAAAATCTTCAGACATTTTAAGGGCCCGGGCACTTCTGTAGTAATATCCCTCAGTATAGCATTAAACGCAGGATATGTTTAATGCCACACTGCGGCACATTCACAGCGGCGGAGATGAGAAATGTGTGGTGCTGATTCATACTGAAGGTTACAGTGTGAGGAACATTTCTTTTAGTGAGAAATATGGGACGTTATAAAATCCTGTGAGGATGGAGTCAGCGGCTGTTACCTCAGGGTCAGGGTCCACGGCGGCTCATTCATGTTTTTCTTGTCTCTCTCTCTTCTTTCTCTCTTCTTTCTCACTCCTTTCTCCTCTCTCTCGCTCTCGTCTCTGTTCCACCCCTCCATCTCCCCCTCTCTTCACTCTCCTCTCACTCCTGTTTGTGCTTTTTATCTGTCTGTTTCTCTTTCTTCTCTCCTCTTTCCCCTGTATTATTTCTCTCTTCCTTTCCTCCTTGTCTCCTCTTTCCACCTTCCTTCTCTCTCTCTCTCTCTCTCTCTCTCTCTCTCGTGCTAATATTTCTTCTCTCTGCTCTCCTTTCTCCTTCTATCTCCCTATGTATTTCCTCACTTCTCTTTCCCTCTCTCTCCTCTCTCCCTGCGCTATTTCTCTCTCTTCCCTGTTCCCTATCTCCTTCTCTCTCGCCCCCTTTCCTTTCTTCTCTCCTCTTGCTGTCCATCTCTTCTCTTCTACTTTCATCTGTCTCATCTCTCCTTTCCCTCTTTCTCTTTACTCTCCGCTTCCTCCTGTCCTTCTCCCTCTTCTCACTCTCCTCTTTCCTCTCTCTCCCTCCCTCTCCTCTTCCCTCTCTCACTCTTTCTCTCCCCTTTCTCTTGTTGTTCTTTTTCTCTTTTCATTGTCCTCTTCTCTCTCTCTTCTCTCTTTCTCCTTCTCACTTTTCTCTCTCTCCTCCTCTTTCCTCTCCCTCCCTCTCCCTCTTCCCCCTCTCACTTTCTCCCCCTCTCCTCTCCCCCTCCTCTCTCCCTCATCTGTCCCTCCTCTCCCTCCTCACTCCCTCCTCCTCTTATACTCTTTCCCTCCTCCTCTACTCTCTCCCTTCTCTCCCCCTCCTCCTTCCCTCCTCTTCTCTTCCCTCTCTCACTCTTTCTCTCTCCCCTTTCTCTCGCTGTTCTTTTTCTCTTTTCATTGCCCTCTTCTCTCTCCTTCTCTCTTCTCTCTTTCTCCTTCTCACTTTTTTCTCTCTCTCCTCCTCTTTTCCCTCCTCCTCCCTCTCCTCCCCTCCTCCTCTCCTCCCTCTTCTCCTCTCTCTACTCTCCTCTCCTCTCCCTCCTCTCCCCCTCCTCCTCCTCTTCCTCTCCTCCTCTCTCTCCTCTCTCCTCCTCTCCCTCTCTCTCCTCTCTCCTCTGCTCCTCTCCTCCTCTTCCTCTCCTCCTCTCTTCTCTTCCTCCTCTCTCTCCTCATCTCCTCTCTTCCTCCTCTCCTCCTCTCTCCTCCTCCTCCTCCTCCTCCTCTCTCTCCTCCTCCTCTCCTCTCTCCTCTCCTCCTCTCCTCTCCTCTCTCCTCCTCCTCTCCTCCTCCTTCTCTCCTCTCCTCCGCTCTCCTCTCCTCCTCTCCTTCTCCTCCTCCTCCTCCTCCTCTCCTCTCCCCTCCTCCTCCTCCTCTCCTCTCTCTCTCTCCTCCTCCTCTCTCCTCCTCTCCTCCTCCCTCCTCCTCCTCCTCCCTCTCCTCTCCTCTCTCCTCTCCTCTCCTCTCTCCTCTCCTCCCTCTCCTCCTCTCCTCCCTCCTCCTCCTCTCCTCTCCTCTCCTCTCCTCTCCTCTCTCTCCTCTCCTCCTCTCTCCTCTCTCCTCTCTTCCTCCTCTCCTCTTCCTCCTCTCTCCTCCTCTCCTCCTCCTCTCTCCTCCTCCTCTCTTCCCCCTCTCCTCTGTCTGTTCACAGTTGGCTTTAGAGACTCACTTCTGGACGTGGATGAATCACTTTGTGACGTGGGGCTCCATCGCGTTTTACTTCATCTTCTCTCTGTTTTATGGAGGCATCATCTGGTAAGAGCAGCTTTTTCTACAAACACGGCAAACAAATACTGTGTAACATCACTATTTCAAGACAATTCATTTTCTTATAATGAAAACACAAAACTCAGGCTTTAAATAACACCTTTCACAAACATTAAAGTTGCAATATGGAACTTTTTGACACTTTTTTTTTAACGCTATTGCGATTCAATTAGCAATATGCAGAGGATTCTGTTGAGAAGAGTCATTCTAAACATCTCCAGGAGCTTTCACACCTGAGACTCAAATCTGAACTGAGAAAATAACAGCTACAACTGCACTTTTCTGTCAAATATTTTGTCAAATCTCAAATTGTGATTTCAATGTGATTCTGATTAATCACGAGTAACTTTCTGGATTCCTGGACTCCATGGAAATAGAAAGTTAAAACCACACTTCTGCAGGTAGATTTTATAACAAACAGGAGGAGGAGGAGGAGGTCTCAAGGCACATAAGAGTCATGTTTGTGTCAATGTAAGCCCACTCACAGTATAGACTACTACTACTACTACTACTACTACTATTACTATTACTACTACTACTACTACTACTACTACTACTACTACTACTACTACTACTACTACCAACAATATGAAACAGTAGAAGACGACAGTGGAAATCATGGGGTGATGCTAGATTGAACAGATGAGGTTTTAGTGGTGATTTCAAGTGTTGCAGTGAGTCTGAGTTCCTGATGGTTTGTGGGAGTTTGTGGGAGCTCCAGGGGGTGGGGTCGGGGGCCTGGGTCGGGGGCGGAGTCTGGGTCGGGGGCAGCGGCAGCGAAGCCCAAGGTCCAGTGCTGTGTCCTGATGAGGAGGTGGGCGTTGGCTGGTCTGAGGCCGTGGAGAGACGGTGCTTGTAGTGTATTTTTGACTGAAAAGTGACATACTGTGTCATACTACAGCTTTAACATGTTTTTTCAGGGCCCTTTAACATATAACAGAATCATCTGAACACTGCTCCAAACCACACTGGCTGTAGACCTGCCAAACCTGCCCCAAGCCAAGCAATCTGCAACTGTTTGATTTTTTTTTTTTTTTTTTTTTGATTAATTGCACAGCCCAACTCATAATGAAAATGAATTTAAAATATATAATTAATCAAATCTTTTCATTCCCATTAGTGGCCCAGAGTGAAATCTTTTCCTGAGTCACTGAGTCTTACAGTGACGTGTGTGACGTGTGTGACGCGTGTGTGAAGTGTGTGACGTGTGTGACGTGTGTGAGGAGCTGTGACGTGTGTGACGTGTGTGACATGTGGGAGGAGCTGTGACGTGTGTGAGGAGCTGTGACGTGTGTGACGTGTGTGTGTGTGTGAGACGTGTGTGAGGAGCTGTGACGTGTGTGTGTGTGTGTGTGTGTGATGTGTGTGAGGAGCTGTGATGTGTGTGACGTGTGTGCGACGTGTGTGAGGAGCTGTGACGTGTGTGACGTGTGTGTGTGTGTGATGTGTGTGAGGAGCTGTGACGTGTGTGACGTGTGTGACGTGTGTGTGACGTGTGTGTGGCGTGTGTGAGGAGCTGTGGCGTGTGTGACGTGCGTGTGTGTGTGTGTGAGACGTGTGAGACGTGTGTGACGTGTGTGTGTGTGTGACGTGTGTGAGGAGCTGTGACGTGTGTGACGTGTGTGTGTGTGTGTGTGTGTGTGTGTGTGTGTGTGTGTGTGTGTGAGACGTGTGTGACGTGTGTGAGGAGCTGTGACTGTGACACTGAGGCGTCCGTGACCTGAGCCGTTTGCACTTTGTCACAGACCTGCTCCTCACACTCGTTTTCTGTCTGTTTCATTTCACACTGTGGCTGCTACAAGCCTCGACAACAACTTGAACAAGCATTTTCTAGATTTTTATATTCTCATTAACAAAAACATTTCCTAAACACATCAACAGCTGAAAAACTGTTAAATAAAAAACTGTTTTTAAAACACAAAAAGCCCTGCTGACATTTTGTAAAACTATTTCATAGTCTGAATGTTTCATAAAACTTGACCTTTGAGTGAGATATTATTATTAAGAAATGATTCTGTCAAAATTCTCTCGTGATTAAACTTGGGATTATCAAGATTTTTTTAAAGAATGTGATATTTTGTAGTTCTGAGTTTACTCATTTAAAGGTTAAAATGTTAAATTCCTTAAACCCATCTGTCCTCAGAGGTGAACGAGCTCAAGCCCAGTGTAGATTTTGTAAAGCAGATTTATTTAGAATTATTTATAAAAACACTGGGCATGATCGGCCGGTTGTTTTACTATAATGTGGTGATTTGGTTTTCAGGATAATTATCCAGTCAGAGCACAGAATGAGCCTCAAGACTCTCTCATTTGGGTTGCCAGGTTCAGTGCTGAAATCCAGCTGTTTTTAGCCCAAAGTTTTTTGGCCAAACTGAATGCACATTAGTGGGTCGAGGGCCAAAGCCTAATTTGCTCATAAAAATGTTCTTCTGCAAAGAAATATATTATTAAATTGACTTTAAATATAAGGAAATAGACTGGATTGGCCTCCTTCCCACCACAGTCTTTTCAAAACAAAACTGATTCTTAAATCTCAGAGCCCCTCTGTCAGAGCCCTCTCTCAGAGCATTGTCTCAGAGCCCTTTCTCAGACCCTGTAGACCTAAAAGGACTCTCTCTGATCTGAATCCTCACCGCCTAAACCCCAGCACATGTCCTCTCTTTTCTGTCCATACTCTGAGGACATGTCCTCTCTTTTCTGTCCATACACATGTCGTCTCTCTGCTGGTTCATTTGTGATTGTAATATATTTTTAAACTGTAGTACCACAGGCTCCAGACTGTCCCTGTAAAGACAGTTTGTTCTAAATCTCAACGTTTATCATAACGTCTCTTCTGTTTCAGGCCGTTCCTGCACACACAGGACATGTACTTCGTCTTCGTGCAGCTCTTGTCCAGTGGCTCCGCCTGGTTCGCCATCTTCATCATCGTCATCACCTGCCTCTTCCCCGACGTCATCAAGAAAGTTTTCTACAGACACCTGAGGCCCACCAACACTCAGAAGAGTCAGGTACAACTCCCCACAACAGCCATTTTAATCCAGATGGTTTTGCCTAGACTTTTCCACTTCTATGACTTAATATGCAGTGTTTTATGTGAAGTCAAGACAACATTTTCAGAGGTATATGTGTAAAGGTACATGTTTTTGGTGCAATTTGTGTGCAACATCCATTGTTCTTTCCATGTACAGACATTTTTCATGACTTATAATATAATTTGAACTCTTGTTTATCATTCCACATGTGTGATTATCCACAATAGAGACGCCACAGGATTCAAACATAAAATGGTCAAAGTGAATTAACCCATTTTATCATAAATATATCCAGTAATATATTTTAGAGACAGACTGATGTACCGTTTGGCCGATATATTGGGTCGGTATTTGCACTTTTTAGCGTATCAGGTATAGGCCTTAAATTTTCAGCACGTTTTCAGCAGGTTGATATTTAGTTATGGCCGACCTGCTGCCAATAGAAGACGTATAAAGCTTTATTTGAACACTTTAGTACAAAAAGATGCTGCTGAAAACATGACCACAGCTCTCTCGTAGATGTTTGGTAAAGAGAAGAGGCTGTCGGAGAGTTTGTAGTAAATTTAAATAAACAAATTTGGTGAAAATGATTCAAATCTGCCCAAAAACATCAGCAGATTTCGTCACCCATCGGTTTGTCTGGATTCTAAACAAACAGTATCAGCATTGGCCATGAAAAAAACGCATATCGGTCGATCTCTAACACATTTCTCTGTAACTTAAGCCCGTACAGTTTGTGGCGAGCGGCTGCAGGTGATGTAACTGTAACTTTCTGTACTTTTGTAAACCTGGACTGAACCTTTTTGCAGGATGGGTGCAGTTCCACTCCGCGCACGGGGCATTACATCATCCTCACACACACTCACGTGCACTCTCTCACGTGCACTCGCTCGTGCACACTCACCTTGGAGCCGTCTCAGTGACTCGGTCGATTTCTTGGAGTGTTTGTTGTAGTCGTCTGCACTTTTCCTTCCTCATACTGTGTTTTCTGCTCCTTTGACCTGTCCAGACCTGATAAGCTCAGTCTCTATAAAATATTCAGAGGCTAAAATGTAATTTGCTCAACAAGATGCAGTTTAAATATAATTTTGCAATGCTTCATATCGCCACACTGCAGTTTTTATTCATTCACTCTACACACAGTGGTGGTAAGCTGCTTCAGTAGCCACAGCTGCCCTGGGGTAGACTGACTAAAGCGAGGCTGCTAATCTGCACCATCAGCCCCTCCACCTTCAACACTCTCACATCCCATATTCAAATTAGGAAAGGTGTGTGAATTGTCTTGCCCTTTGACCGAAGTATGGACTAGTCTGGGGTTCAAACCACCAACCTCTGAGTTTGTGGACGTGGGTAAAAATATCAGATGAGTTTGGTTTTTAAATTGCAATTATTTATACCCAGAACATGTTTACATCCTCAGCAACAATAATTATCGTAATATAATTGTTAATCGCAATTATTTTTTCCATGATAATCGTGACACCAAAGTTCAATTCAGTATCGTCCCATTTTTACTCTGAAACCCGTGGGAAGAGAAAACTGTTTTTTACCCCACAGTCATCACACACTTTTACATGTGTTGTATGAAGAAAGTGACTTAAATTTCTACCAAAAATGAAAGCTACACTATGTAACTCATCTGCCGAGAGCCTGACATGAACCTGAAAACCACCAGTATCAAGATAATTTTGCCCAGTTCACTGCAAATTGAAAGTATAACTACACAAGCATAATTCTTCACAGAGAGAGTTTAAATTGGGTCTGAACAGGTCTTATGGGGCTTGTCCTCTAACCCCCCCTGACCTCTGACGTGTTTAACCCTCTTGACCTCTGACCTCTGCTCTCCTGCTGCTGTCCCTGTGTCTGTCTCACGTAGATGTACTCCAACCGCGTGGCCATAGGGGACGACTTCATCGCTCTGCAGCCTCTGTCCCGAGCCAAGAGCCAGCTCGGCAAAATTAGGTAGAACAGACCCGGCCGCTGCAGCCCCTGTGCCTCCCCAAACCACAAACCCGACCCGTAACACAACCACGGAGCTGTGCTGAGACGGGTCATCAGCTGGTAGTTTGTAGTAATGCTTCATGTCCGTATCGGCACAGCAAAGTGGTGGTTGTAATGTTTAAAATACACATGAGATTTTAAAGGGGTATTCTGCTTCTTCGATTTGGAGTTTTTGGATAACTAAACTTGGATACTTTTGGAACAGTTTAGCAGATTTAACAACACCTTAAAAACTAACTGACTCATTTATCTCCCATATGGGTCTAACCTGTTAAGTTGTTTAATCGGACAATGTCATCTTGGTCCATAAATTATTTTATTGGCATCATAAAGGCTGGATAACAGCAGAAAGGAGAAGGCGTGGAGTGAGTTAGCAAGAGGTTTGTGACTGGATTATGATTTATTCTGCCTTTTTACATACAAATACGCAGACATGTACACTACTACTATGCTACTATTTGTTTTTCTATATATATATAATTGAATGAATGCAAATTAAGTTTAATATCATACAGGCACAGCAATAAAATCTCTAGAGATAAGCTGAAAAGTTCTATAATCTACCTTTAGTAAGATTACCTAAAGAGCCTGTATTACACTATTTTTTGTCTGTGTTATAATGTTATTTCCTCGTCAAAAACAGACCTGGAGTTGTGTTTTGTTTCATTCAAACATGTTTAACTCACAAACCCTGCATATTTACGCTTCTCTCAAACAGAAAACACCCTGTACCACCTTGTGATGTCATCATGTGGTAATACAGGAAGTGCTCCACTGTGTTTTTAAACTCCACACACCTTCACTTGAATCATTTGGATCATTTCAGCTCTAGAATTGCCAATCTCTACTGAACAAAAGGTAAAATGTAGCTGTTAACTTGAAAAGTGCCACAACATGACATCACAAGGTGGAACAGAGTGTTTTGAGCTTTGGAGATGTAGACAGACTAATAATAAAGTGTTACTCAAACATGTGTGATTGAAACAAAACATAACTCCAGGTCTGTTTGTGATAAGGAAATATTATAACATAGATCAGAAAATAGCTCAATATGGGCCCTTTAAACATGAATCTAAACAAAACTCCAGTATGTTGTGTTAAAGGAGTGAGTATGTAACACGGTTTAAACATCAAACGAGTAGATTTCGCATTATACCCCTTTTAAAATGCTCTGAGCGTGTAGACAGATCTGCCTCAGAAGCACTTTTGTTTACACTAGTACAAAATACTTAAGAGTCATAGTGCTAACATCTATATTTTGATAAGAGCTTGTTTCTTTCATTGACAGAAGTGGCTGGCTGCTGAGTTGCATGTTGTTAATGTCGGAGATGAGGATTTGAAATACCTCTGCATGATTTGTACAGGCCAGTCAGCGTCTCTGCAGTGAGATAAAAGCACCATAAAATATGACTCCATTTCACCTGGTACTTACGCTGCGTTCACACTTGGTTTGGTTCTGATGTAGGCCTGGTTTAGTCCTGTTTTAGTCCTGTTTTAGTCCTGGTTTAGTCCTGGTTTAGTCCTGGTTCAGTCCTTGTTCAGTCCTGGTTCAGTCCTGGTTCAGTCCTGGTTCAGTCCTGGTTCAGTCCTGGTTCAGGTCCTGGTTTAGTCCTGGTTTAGTCCTGGTTTAGTCCTGGTTTAGTCCTGGTTTAGTCCTGGTTTAGCCCTGGTTCAGTCCAGATGTAGACTTGGTTTAGTCCTGGTTTAGTCCTTGTTTAGTCCAGATGTAGACTTGGTTTAGTCCTGGTTTAGTCGAAATGTAGACTTGGTTGAGGCCCGGCTTGGTCCTGGTGTAGTCCTGGTGTAGTCCTGGTGTAGTCCTGATGTAGTCCTGGTTTAGTCCTGGTTTTAGTCCTGGTTAGTCCTGGTGTAGTCCTGGTCCTGGCTTGTTTAGTCCTGGTGGCTTAGTCCTGGTGCTTAGTCCTGGTGTAGTCCTGGTGTAGTCCTGGTGTAGTCCTGATGTAGACTTGGTTTACTCCAGTTTATTTACAAGTTATTTTATTTACAATTTTAACATGGTAGCGAGTAGGGATGTCAGAAGTACTAAATATACTTTAAATATCTACTAGAACCTTAAACAAAACTCAATAGTCATTTGGATCAATATTGAAAGAAAAAAATCATATTAATGACACAATATTTAACAAAACCTTTAGTATGAGACCACATAGGAAAATAAAGAAAGTGATATCATTTGGTCTTGAAAATTAGTCTTTTGTTTTAACATTATTGTGTTGAAGTTGGTATTGAGCCTGTTTCTTAGTATCAGAAGTAACACGAGTGTGAACGCAGCCGTAGCTCTTTTGAATGTGCCTTTGAGCATCTGTGTCTGGTTTTAAAGACACGCTGCAGAGAAAGTGAAACCTGAGACCACTGCATGACTCACTCATTAATGCATGAACACATGAATGAGCCAATGAATGTTTTAATACCATCACCATTTAATACCTCACTTCCGTTTTACTACTGTGTCCTGGCCATTGAAATACATTGGATTGTTTATTGTGGTAGAAACTCATCTTTGGTCCAACACTGGTCTGTCAGGATAACCCATTTTGAAGTGGGATGTACTGCTGAAGTGAATATAGTCGATAAACGATAATATTTAAACCAAACCATAAAGCAAATATACTCCAGAAAGTATCGTTAATGTACAAAATGGTTATGAGCTGCAATAAATACATCACAGAATACAACACTTAGGAGAGTCTACAGCTCAAATCTCATTGTAGAGCAGAAAAATCACCAAAAGTTCCCCACTAGTACAAAGAAAAGTCCCTCGAGAAATATTGACCTCCAAAACTTTATGTTCCATCTAACATGTATTAAACCCTAAGTCGATATAGTGTTCATCGTGACAGGCCTAATAAAACAGAGTTAGTAGTGAGATACTTCAGGGGTTTGAAGTCAGTTTCTTTCTTCTTCTTTAAGCCTGGTGTCCACAGCACGACTTTGAGCGTTTGTGACAAAAAAGTTCTGATCGTGAGGAAAATCTTTGTCTTTGCGTTATGTCTTAAAATCCTGAGTTGTAGGTCAGACTGAGACCGGGACAAAGATCAAGTTTAGAGCCATGATACGACCAGAGACGAGCTGCCACTGACATGGAGCACGTCTCATATTTTGGGGTCTTGGTGCAGAGTGAGCCCTCGTCTCACTGCGCCTGTGATCGATCTTTGTGAACAACAGTAAACAGAAATGCTCCTCAGAAGAGCTCAACCGTGAACAGGACCCTCTCTCCGTTATTCCCCCTCTCCCCGATCCCCTCTCTCTCCCTTATTCCCCCTCTCCCCGATCCTCTCTCTCCCTTATTCCCCCTCTCCCCGATCCCCTCTCTCCCTTATACCCCCCCCTCTCCCCGATCCTCTCTCTCCATTATTCTCCCCCCCCCCTCTCCCCGATCCCCCTCTCCCCCTTACTTTCCCCGTCTCCCCGATCCCTCTCTCCCTTATTCCCCCTCTCCCCGATTCACTTTCCTCCTTGACCGATTCCCTCCTTCCCAGATTCACTCTCTCCTTGATTCACTCTCTCCCCGATTCCTTCTCTCCCCGATTCCCCCTCTCCCCGATTCATTCTTTCCGTGATTCCCTCTCTCACCGATTCCCCTTCTCCCCAATTCCCCTCTCTCCGTGATTGACTCTCTCCCAGATTCCTTTCCCAATTCCCTCTGTCCTCTAATGAATTCTTTCTGTGATTCACTCTCTCTCCGATTCATTCTTTCTGTGATTCCCCCTCTCCCCGATTCCTTCTTTCCCCGATTCCCTCTCTCCCCGAATCCCTCTCTCCCCAATTCCCTCTCTTCCCAATTCCCCCTCTCCCCGATTTCCTCTCTTCCTGATTCCCTTTCATTTCCTCACTTTTACAAACACAAAAACACAGCTAGCATGTAGCGCTAGCCTCAACTAACCGCTACACTTAGAGAACAGAGCCTGGAGCTTGATTTTCACTCTGACAAACTTTGGTCGTAGCTAAACTTCTCACATTGTGCAGTGTGACCTCCAACAATTTTTTAAGATGAAAAAACATGTGCAGCGGACACCAGGCTTTTCAGTTTTCAGTTTCAATACCATGATAATATCATAAACTGTGGCTTCATAAACCACATTTCATTATATAGCAAAGTTTAACTGTTGGTTTAACAATATCATGACCCTGTAAAATGCTTTGAACAGAGAAATTAGAACCATTTTTACAGTCACCATCAGTAACACTGGCCTTTGTCACAAATGTCTGCAAAGTAAGAAGTATGTTTTTTAAATGTGAGATTAGTTTAAGAGGAGTTTGGTTCGTTGAGGAAGTTGTTGGTGCGTCGCTGCCCGTCACAGAAGCTTGAGTTGCATGTTTAGACTTTCTCCACGGCTCCGCTCGGATGCTTGGATGTGCTGCTTGTTCTGCAGACGCTCTGTGGTGTTTATGAAGCTTGTTAATGTGTGCTGCTGAGTTTTAAAAATCATCTTAATACTACTTTTAACTTGCTTGTTAAAAATAAAATCCTATCCAGTTGTTCTAAAATGTTTGGTGTATAAAATGAAACTATATTAACTCTAAATGATCTTTTGTGCATCGATATAAAGAAACTGTCCCGTCTGAAGCTCGTGCTGCATGTATGAGTTATGCCGTTTATGTTTTAACTTCTGGTGTCTAGCCACTTTAATTTGTTCACGAATGAGCAGAAGAAACTGCAGACCTAAGCCAGAACTTTAAGGCTTAACCAATTTGGCTTCATTTATCATCGACCGCGCAATAAATTGGTGGAATTTGTTTTCTGGACAGGCACAGCCGAAATAAAAAATGCATCCTCTGAGGCAGTTACCCCCAATGTACACCAAAGCAGTAACAGCACGTGAGGGGAGCGGCGCTACACACACCATAGATGTAGAAAGAAGTGGACTGAGGGAGCGTGACGTCACCCACAGCGTTCGGTCCCAGTCAAATGAAGCTCATCGAGGCTATCATAGCAACTAAAGAGCCAATCCAGAGCGAGGCTGTTGAAGGTAACGCCCACTGGTTTAGCAGACAGTGGGCACTTACCTATGCTGTCAGTCAAAGACTAGCGGGAGAGACCACAGCCTGATTTGTCTGTTATTAATGCTCATATCTTGATTTACAGACACAATAACGAAATAAAAATACCAGGACCGTGTAGAGGGTTAATACCAACATTTTAAGACCAAAATGAAGAGTCTGACAGCAGCAGTTACAGGGAGAAGGGCCACAATTTTTCAATAGAAAGTGAATTGGACCCATAGGATTGGAGTCAGCGGGCGGAGTGTGTCTCCAGGCTTTTCAGTTTCAACGAAAGGACAGGAAGAGGGCAGTTGTGTCAAATAAACTGTGATCAATCAGATTAAATGGGCTCTAAAAATTTCCAGGGTGTCCAGGCTTTTCAGCAACGAAAGGACAGGAAGAGGGCAGTTGTGTCAAAATAAACTTCCGATGCCCTTTCAAAATATCACAATCAAAAAACACAAAGGCATAAATATTTGTACAACATAAAGTAATGTTAAAATGTTAAAACAGACGAGGGCAGAATAAAAACCTCTCAGTCATGTGCACAGACAAACAGAAGCGTCTGGAGCCTGGATTTAAAACTGTAAAAATAAAGTGCGTCGCATCAGGAGCTCGGAGAGTGACTCATGATGGACTACGGAAAGTTTATAGCCGTAAGGGACAAATATAAAACACTTAAACATCAATTTTACAACAACAACTTAACAAAGGAAAGTTCTCATGGCCGACTCCACAGTTTGATGGAAGAAGCCTGATTAATGCGACGCAGATTCGGCTTGTTATCGCTGTGTCAAGCATCGTCTCCTCAACCAACGTCTAGTTTTAAAATGTAATTCCTCCCATCAACAGTGAATAAATGAGCAATTTAAAACAGCCTGGAGTCATGGGGAAATGAGAACGCAACCACCTGCTCAGAGATGAAAGATGAGAACCTTTATTTGTTCCACAATGAGAACATTTCAGAAAGTGTCCTGGGTTGAACATAATAAAAGTACCTAATTTTTACCGTCTTAACCCTGGAGAACCCACGGGATCAAATTTGGCCACAGTTAATTGCTGCTACCAAAAATTTACAAAAAAAAAAAAGTCAAATTTCAGTTCCAAAAAAAAAAAATAATTCCAAAAGCCCAGCGTGCCACTTCTGGCCCCTGCATAGAGACACCTAGTGGATGAATATGAAACTAAAATGAGCCAGAGTGGTAGTGACAAGATGGCTGACCACATGTTTTTTGCTGAGCTGGAAAACTACCCAAAAAAAATGATCTTCTGTGTTTGTGTGGGTTGTTTTTTTTTTTAGTTTTTTTTTGTTAATCTTTTTAGTAATAGCTTGCAGAATGTCTAGAAGTACATTTTATATTCTTTTTGGATAAATTAGAAAGCCCAATGGGTCAAATTTGACCCTGATCTTAAATTAGGAAATAAAGGGTTAAAATTGAAAAAGTGGATATTACAGTGTTCAGTGAACTTACAGCAGTAATTTAATGCAATGTTCATAATTTTACAAAGAAGAAAAAGGTTCTTGTTCTTGGGTTCTCCGGGGTTAAATTGTTCATTTTAAACAGTTTGCAGTGGTCCAAATAATTCACCGTGATAGTTTATAAGTGCTTTTCACAACTTTCAGAGACCAGAGCGGAGTTTTGCCGTTACGCTAAAGCTAACAGCAACTAGCATACAAACCGGGCTGATTATCGGACAATAAAACACTTTAAAATCAGACACAGACAGCAGACAGCGGACATATTTTAACCTCAAGAGCTCCTTAAACAAGATATCTGTGCCGGGGCGAGACGTAGTTTAGCGTCATTATTTTAAAGGGCCCATATCCATTTTATTCCTGAAAATGAGGCCCACATTGTAGCATTTTCCACAAGACAGATGGAGAATTCTAAGCTAAAGTGCCATTTCACTTTGCTTCGTCCTGTCCAGACCTGCACATGTTTAAGTGGCTTCTCCTAATTGGATTAAAGCTGCTCTCCCCAGGGCCCAGCGGCTCTGATGGATTCTGCTCCAGCCCCTTCGCTTTGGAGACAATACATTTGCTCTTATCTGTGCTACGTTATTTGACCCCATGAGATTAACTGATGCAAATTTTGAGACATCCAGGAATAAAATATTTCAAAGAGTAAGACAATATGTAACTTTCGGTCACCTATGGAAACAGAAAGTTAAAACCATACTTCAAACACATACAGATACATGTTATGTCATACTATGGAAGATTATAGCCAAAGTAACCACATTTCTATGGAAACGAGCAGGTGGAGCCCCCTTCAGACCAAATACGAGTCAGGTTTATGCAGATGCGAGCCCAGTCACAGATGAACATATGTTTTTCAAAATTTTGTCAGTGCATTAAACACAACCAAAATGAAAAGAACATGTCTGCTTTTTCGGTTACAAAAGTTACAAAGAGTAGCTTTAAATCGAGCTGTTTCAGTCTTGTGTTCTTAGAGCTGCAGTTTTTCGCTCATTTTATATAGTTGCATTTTGTGACGTTTTCTGCTCAATTATTTCTGCTCATGTGGGAAATCCAAGTCTTCCCCCAGTGACCTCTGACCCCAATCAAATGTACAGAGTTCAGGCTTCAGATAATTATCTCCCAAAGTCAGTCAAGAGAAGCGAAAAACACAGCAGTGGACTCTGTATCTCTGTTTTATTGCCTCAAAATGTTAGTATGTTTTATATGAAGCAATTCCCTTTAAGAAAATCCATTAGTAGAGAATTCGTGCACAAAATTAATGACATTTTTGATAGAGATTCAGTTATTTCTAATCGTAAATCTTCAGCTTCTTTTAAATGGAGAGATCCACAGCCAGTCGTCTGTCAGTAAAACATGTGGTTTCGCGCTGATGATTTTTGTGTTAATTATTCCAAGTATGTGTTGAAATTAATACTGGATTAGATGATCATTGGAGAGTTCATTTAAAGTCATATCAACCCAAAGTGTAAATGCTTCAGAACAATGAGGAGGATTAGAAGTAAAGTGAACATACGCACGTGAAAAATCAAACTACAAACTACAAACTTGTGCTCATTATAAGTAACACACTGTTGGGGGTCTCTGTGGGAGGACTTTGATGGACCTTTAACTTCTCTCTCACGCTGCAGCTGGTCTGTGACATGGACATGTGTTTTGAAGTGTCTACAGTAAAGTGATGTCTCTATTTCTCTCTCTGCTTGCTGCTCACTAACTCGCTGACCGGCTCATTAAAAATCTGAGCTGTCATTTAATTTGAGCAAACGTCATTTGGTCTTTTCATCAGATAAAGTGACTGGCATCTTAAGAAATCCAGGGTCCCCACGTCTCTCAGGGTTTAGATGGAAATGTAATCATCTTTCTCCTAATTTTTACCCTTTTCTCTACATTAATTTGCCATTAACATAGTCGTTTAGTTCGTTATTTTACTTTAAATGTAAATGTAGATGTAACTTTCCAGGCATCACCTGCTTGTCTTGATGGAGATTGAAGTATAATGTCGTACTAATGCCCAATATTTACACTTTTCAGCGTATCGAGGCTGATGACATGGGCCGTCACAGTATCACAGTAACATTTTTAACAAAGTTTGTAATCAAATGTGGATGAAAGATTAATTTCCGTGGGATCGCATTGTAATATTCAACGTTATCACAGTGTTTCAGACCCCTGGACCACACTTTGAGAACCAGGAAAAGGAAAAACTATTAGCTTTAGTTGTCTACTTTAGTGAGAAGAGGCTACTGCTCAAAATTACACCTCTGCTCATGGGTTTGTAGTGAAATAAGGCTGCGGAAAGTTTGTGATTTCAAAATAAATAACTGGATGAGCCACATATTGACCAAAACATATCGACAAACCTTATCAGCCTCCGGTTTCTAAACATTCTGCCATGAAAAAACGATATTGGTCCATTTCATATCTCTGGAGTCAAGCAGGTGGCTGGTGGTTTTGGTTTTTTTTTTAGCTCAGCGCAGTACTCTAAAGGCCCTCAGAGCCTCAGTGTGAGCGTGGGGGCCCTGTATTGAAGCAGCTCGTCGTCGTTGCTTCGTGTCGTCTCACTGTGTCGACTGAGTGACAGCGTCTTGTCTCCTCAGATGGAGCAGAGTGAAGGTTCAGTCGGCTCAGAGTCTGACGCTGTTAAAGCCCAGCGGAGCCCAGGGGAGGGGCGCCCTCTAGCCGCTTCTCCTCCCCCTGCCCCCCCAGGCCCAGCCCCATGCCCCCCTAGGTAGTACCACCCACCACCCATATGATATAATCACCCCCAACCCCAAACTGTGCATTTAAACTGTCCCAGTACAACCCCAACATGATCCTTTTGTCCTCAGACCTGCCTGTATGTCACACTGTATGTTACACTGAAATAATTTAGCATGAATATATTTACTTAGTCCATGTTTATGTAGGGCTGAGTATCTTTCAGTTCTTTTGGTACCAGTACTTAAGAATTATATTGCTCATAAATACAATTACATATAATTTCTATTAAATCTAGATGTACAAAACCAGTGAAATGTTTGGACACACTCTCTCATTCAATGTGTTTTAATTTTATATACACACAGAATACATCAAATATATAAAGTAATATATATGCAGTTATGTAAGAAAAAATATTAAATGGCTCAACTTTTTTTCTAAATATGTTATGTTCAAATCCGTCGCTTTGTCGAAAAATATTTTGAACTTTTTTCTTTTCTATATAATTCCATATATCTTGTTTCATATATTTGATGTCTTCTGTGTGTAAATAAAATGTAGAAAAATGTAAAAACAATAAAAAAAAAAAAGTGTCCAAGCATTTGACGACTTCTATCAGGATCTTGACCAAGTTTGAAGCCACGAACAGTTGAAAAGGCAAATGTTGAAGCCATTTCTAATACAGATGGTGCACCGAGTTTGAAGTTGAAGTTGAAATACACTGGCTATGCTCAGAGGCTGCTAAGAGCGGAGCGGGAACTCACTGTATTTAACCAAATCTGTGCATTACCTAAGAGGATCTGCCAATTTGTACAGAATTTTAAGGCAGTTTAACCAATCTTGAGCTCTAAAAAAGTCTAAATCCAAACGCAGTGCTGTGTAAAGCTTTGTGAACATTATTTATACAAAAATGTAACACCATTTTTGTCATAAACCCCCTAAAACATCATAGCATCATTATCTTTAGCTGCTAACTTTTAATTATGTGATTTTTGCTCCATTAACCTACGTCACAAGCTCTTTTTGGCTCTTTTCACACTGTTTTTAATGTTTCCTCAAACCCTGTCAGTGCTCTCTCTCTGTTTTACTTTTGCATTTGTGTCTGGGTTTGTGGACTGCAGTGTTTTATAATATTTTGTTCATTTTTTTTTGTATTTTTTCATATTTTTTATTAATTTTTTTGGCATGGCAATTACAGATGACATTTATAGCAGCTCTAAATCAAACAGTAGTGTGAAGGTGAGACTTTACGAGGAGGATGAGCCTGTGGAATCAGTATTTCATCAAACTCCGGCCTTGGTCAGTTTGAAAACACAAAATAAAGTTGGCCTATTTTTATGTATTTGTTTATGTATTAAATTTTTAGTTTTTTTGTTTTGCTTTATCTAACTAACATAGATTACCTTAAGATAAATGAAAAACTATATAAATGGATCCACTTTCATGATATCAACATAATTCAGTCAAACTTTAACATCTAAAAATACATTTTAAAAAAAAAAAAACTACAATAAGAACTGTTTTTGTTGCTTCTAAATTTTGTCTATATTCACAGTTCATGTTTAAAGGGGCACTGTGTAACTTTTCTGGTGGAGAGCCGTCACCTGCTTGTCTTGATTTTAATGCTGTACTTGGAATATTCCACCGTAATGCTTTAAATGAACCTCTCTTGCATGGAAATAGCTTCAAAATACATGCAATCTTACTGTGTGCCGGCTTGCCTCTCCACAGATCTGAACGTTTAGCGCTTAACAGTGGAATATCTCAGGCAAAGAAGTAACGTCTCCATGGAGATTAGCACATGACAAAGCCTCCACTGGAAAAGTTACGTAGTGGCTCTTTATTTAAATCCCTACCTGGCTAAAGTGAAATAACTGGCTTCTGTTTAAATACATTGACACTGGGAATGCATCGATCCAGCTTTTTCACTTCCGATACCAATTCTGATACTATGGGAATCGTATCAGTATCGCTTTAAGCATGTGCTGATACCTGATAAAAACTGATACAAGCAGAGAGTCTGAAATGGCTTTTATTTCCTTTAAAAATGAGACAAAACTGATCCAAATGTTCTGTAGATGCCATTTATCCCTCAAGTAAATACTGAACAGCTTCATATACACAAAAAAAACCAAACATTCTGAGACTTTCTGGGCCGACTACCACCTGTAAATAGTCTCATTACATCTATTTTTATGCCCAATCTGAATATCGATGGAAACAATGTTCGGAAGCCGATATCCAGCACCAGTGTTGGATCGGTTCCTAATTGAAACTCTTTAATTATCGATAGAAGGCGGTGGATCTGTGTTAGTGTAAAAATGCCAGTGTGTGATTTGGCCTTGGCCTTTGTGGAGCTGTGGTCACGTCTCGTCCTGAGTCATCCATCTTAAAATGACAGGCTCTGGCTCCAAATCGACGCTCTCAAATCTCATAACACTAAGAGCACATCAGGAAGCGGAGCGGAGCGTCGAAATATATCAAAACACAACAGTGTGGTCGCAGCGAGAGAGACGAGAGGGAGAGAGGGACAGAGAGGGAGACGAGACAGACAGAGAGGGAGAGGAGGAGAGAGGGACTGAGAGAGAGAGAGAGATGAGAGGGAGAGACTGAAAGAGAGAGACAGAGAGACTGAAGCGGAGCGTCGAAATATATCAAAACACAACAGTGTGGTCACAGAGAGAGAGAGACGAGAGGAACAGAGACAGACGTGAAGAGAGACGAGAGAGAGGGACTGAGAGGGAGAGATGAGAGAGACGAGAGGGACAGAGACAGACGTGGAAAGAGACGAGAGAGAGGGACTGAGAGGGAGAGACTGACAGAGAGAGAGAGAGAGAGACGTGAGGGAGAGGAGGAGAGAGGGACTGAGAGAGATGAGAGGGAGAGACTGAAAGAGAGAGACAGAGAGAGAGACTGAAGCGGAGCTTTGAAATATATCAAAACACAACAGCGTGGTCACAGCGAGAGACGAGAGAGAGAGAGAGGGGGAGAGGGAGAGGGAGGGATAGACTGAAAGAGAGAGACAGAGAGAGAGGGGGAGAGACAGACAGAGAGACTGGCTGGGAGGGAGAAAGACTGAGAGAGAGACTGAGAGAGACCTAGAGAGAGACTGAAGCGGAGCGGAGCGTCGAAATATATCAAAACACAACAGTGTGGTCACAGCGAGAGACGAGAGGGAGAGGGAGAGAGGGAGAGGGAGAGGGATAGACTGAAAGAGAGAGACAGAGAGAGAGAGGGGGAGAGACAGACAGAGAGACTGGCTGGGAGGGAGAAAGACTGAGAGAGAGACTGAGAGAGACCTAGAGAGAGACTGAAGCGGAGCGGAGCGTCAAAATATATCAAAACACAACAGTGTGGTCACAGCGAGAGAGACGAGACGGAGAGAGGGACAGAGAGGGAGACGAGAGGGTGAGAGACAGACAGAGGGAGAGGGGGAGAGAGAGATTGAGAGGGAGAGACAGACAGAGAGAGAGACGAGAGGGAGGGACTGAAAGAGAGGGACAGAGAGAGGGAGAGACAGACAGAGAGAGAGATGAGAAGGAGAGGGAGACAGATGACAGTGTCACAAACATTGTAAAGGTGGAAATGTTGAGCTGTCTCTTTTGAAAATATTACAACACATTCATTATTATAAATCTCTTTACAAAATAACACATTTTAGGGTGTTGACTGATATATAATAATAATTCTGTAGAAACAAAGAATTTAATCTAATCAGAAATGTATTTAAAATGTGACTGAAATGTGGATGTGGGCGGAGTTTAGGTGTTCAAACAGAGCTGCTAAACTGGGCACTACCTGAAGGACTAAAGGGGAGGGTGAGGAAGGAGGGGTGGAGTCTGAAGGTAAAAGAAACACTTCAAACTCCGCCCCTGCAGTCAGGTGTTTGTAATCAGAAACACCTGGCTGTAGTCAGGGTAGTCCTGCGTGATGTCACATAGTACTTGACATTGCAGTGGTCAGTGGAAGTAGCACACAGTCGTTTTTTGACTATTTTTGAACTGAAACCAGCAGATTTATCTAGTTTGCTTTAAAAAAAATGCCCCAAAATGACTTGGGACAGTACACAATGCTGTTAAAACACCATCTGCACAGTTCAGAAGCAAAAAGGTTGATTCAGTGTTTAGTTCCACTTTAATAAACCGAGGCAAGAGAATAATGGCTTCTGCTCAGACTTCCTGAATGCAGTGAGAGGATGTAAGCAGAGCAGTCAGTGTGTACAGGCCAAACGTCTCCTCTGCTCCCAGTGTCCTTTGGGTGCTGACTCGGCTCTGTCACCCGATCCTCTGTTCTACACTGCACTTTCATTCAGTCTAAACTAGAGCTGATGTACTGGACATTTGAACTTGGTGAATTTCAGTCAGATGCTTTTCCCTGTCTCAATTATTTTACATTTTGGATTTGGCATAGAGTGAAAGCCAAGGCCTGTCAATCAAAAATATTAAGAAAAGTAACACAAAAAAAACACCAAAGCCCTGTAAAAAAAAAAACAATAAAGAAACATTTAGCTAAAATGAATGTATGAATGTAAAACACAGAGTTGTCTAGTTACTAATAGAACATTTTTGCTTTTACCTTTTGGATATTTCATGGTAAATTACAACTTTGCCAAATAAAACTGAAGCTGTTACAATTTGCAAGTCACAAAAGCTGCATTTCTTTATGTAATCTGCTTTTCTGCTCACTACATGTTACTACAACACCTGGGTTTATATTCTAAAGACTCAATTCTAAAGACTTCAAATTAAAATGGATAAATTGCTCCACTTTTTGCTGCATGTTCTTAAGGTAGATCTGCCTAAATACAGAACCTTTAACCAAAACTTTGACAGTAATCTGTGTTTGTCTTTTTTGTTCACTCACTCTCCCCCTCACCCCACTGTCCCGCCATCTCTCACCCGTCTCCCTCACCCATCAACCTCACCCAAACCCACTGTCCCTCGTCCCCCGCTCCTCCCGCCCCTCCACTCCCTACCCTTTTCACCCCTCCCCTCATCTCTCTCCGTCTTTTCCACTTTCTCCCCTCTGTCCTTTCCCTCTGGCTCTTCATCTTTTCCCCGTGTCCGCATTGCTCCCTCCCCCTTGTCCCTTTACCCTTCTTCTTCCCTTCCCTCTACTTTCTCTGCTCTCTACTTTCTCCCCTCTCCGTCTTTTCTCCCCCTTTTTTCTCCCTCTCCTCTCATTCTCCCTCCTCCCCCTTCCTCTCTCCTTCCCCTCATCATCCCTCTCCCTCCTCTCCACTTTCTCCCCTCTGTCCCTTCCCTCCGCCTCTTCATCTTTACCCCTCCCTCTTACTCTCTCCCCCCTCTCCTCTCCCTCTTCCCACTGGTCCTTTCTTACCCTTCTTCTCTCCCCTCTGCTCTCTCTCCTCTGCTCCCTCTCCACTTTCTCCGCCTTGTCCCTGTCCCTCCACCTCCCTTCCGACGGTCTTCTCTCTCCCCCCTCGGTCTCTCTCCTGTCCCTCCCTTCCTTTTTCCCTCCATTCCAATGGTCTCTCTCTCTCTCCCCTCTCGGTCTGCCCCTCTCTCCCTCCTCATTCCCACCCCTCCCTCTTTCCCCTCCATTCTCTCTTCCATTCCCCCTGCTCTCCTCTCTACTTTCTCCCCTTTACCTCTTTGCCGCTCTCTCCCTCCGCTCCTCCTCTCCTCCCCCTGCTCTCCTTCTCTACTCTCTCCCCCCTTTCTCCTGCCGCTCCTTCTCGTCCCTCCCCCTCCTCTCCTCCTCTCCTCTATCCTCTATCAGCCTCCCAGGCGCCGGCCCTCAGCTGTGTGGAGTCCCTGTGCTGCTACCAACATGGGCAGAGCGGCTGTGCCCGCCTGGCCCGCCTCCTGGAGCAAGTGACGGGCCAGTGCCAGAACAGCGCCCCCCACTGTCCGACTGTGGGACGACACAACAGGTGGGACTGTCGCGAACCCCAGCAGAAGCAATGACCCCCGTTACTCCGTGACCTCTGCCCCTGACACGCTGGTTTTGGGGTTTATAATGAAAGCAGAGGAGGGGTGGTAGTTGGACATTGATTTGAATGTAGAGGAAAGATACGACGCCCTTTAAGCCAGATGTTTGTAGCATGTCGTCAGTTTATACCAAAAGGAGGTCGGACGAGTCGAGCTAATTGTCTCCAATCAATAAATATGAACGGTTTAGGTTACAGGAGATGGGCGTTCACTTATGACGTTATAAAGAATGAATCTCTAACTTTTCTACTAACAAACTCTTCACGCTCTAACCAAGTGCTGCCTGGTTCAAATCTTGCGCTTCACCCACTTTGCAAACTCATGTAAGGACATAAAAATCTACCAAATTACCATGGGACAAGCCCAGTCCAATATTTAAATCAGATATTTACATTTTACACATATTTTCAAATCTTTGTCCCTATTTAATTAGAATGATTTCAAGGAATTTTAATATATTTTCTGCATTTGAGAATTAATGCTCAGATGTTTGTTAATAAAACCTTGGATTTACATAGCAAGTGTTTAAAACCCATTATTTCACGCCATGCTCAAATCTTACTCAAAAACTCATGCACACACCACATTCAAACACAAGCAAGGTGGGTGAAGTGTCTTGCCCAAGGACACTACAGAATGCAGTTATCCAAAAGTGTTTAAATCAACCGATCAATCGACCTTTGAGTTGATGGACTAACGCTCCTCTAACCATCGATTGAACCAGTGTTTCCCAACTTTTTTTTTAACAAGATAATATGATTTTTTTTTTTTTTTAAACAAGATAATCAATACGACCCAAGTCAGGAGGTGTTCTGGATGTGAGACAAAGCTTAGGTGGTACTTTGCAGACCTGCTTACCGTCTGTGTACAGTGCGTGTATTTAAATGGCCCATGTTACGCTATTTTCTGATGTGTTATAATGTTACTTCCTCATCAAAAACTTACCTGGAGTTGTGTTTTGTTTCATTCACACATGTTTAACACACAAACCCTGCAGATTTAGGCTCTTCTCTTAAACTGAAAACGCTCCGCTCCACCTTGTGATGTCACGTGGTAATACAGGAAGTGCTCCACTGTGTTTTTAAACTCGATACACCTTCATTAGAATCATTTCAGGGTCATAATTTCAGTTCATCTCTACTGAACAAAAGGTGAAACTTGAAAACTAACGCTTCATGACATCACAAGGTGGAACAGAGCATTTTGAGCGTTAAGTGTTACTCAAACATGTGTGAATGAAGCGAAACACAACTCCAGGTCTGTTTTGATGAGGTAACAACAAGAGTCCATATTTATAGGACCTTTAAACCGGACGGTATTGAACTTGTCTCCTGTAACTTGACTCGTTCATAAGGATTCACGAGAGGGTTGGTTCCTTCTCCACTTTTCGTCTTCTGTCTTTACCGTCTAACTTTTCTTACCTGTCCCTTTTAACTGTAAATGTCTCCAAAGAGTAGTGGATCAGAGGCTCTGGTCTGTAATGCACTTTAACCTGTCTGTGTGGATCTAATCTAAGTGTCTGCTGCTTGTTACGGTCGAGTATTGGACTGACGTGTGAGAGCGGGTGGAGGTGATTCATGACTGTACTGTATATGGATTTAAAGGGAAGACTGATTGGAGCAACTTGGCAGAAAACCATTTTGTTATTTGCATATATGTATTTTCAATCTTCCACACAGCCACAGAGCTCAAGACTGGATAGAAACTTAATAGTGGAAGAATTCATGTTGCTATATTCCGTAGATTTAAATATTACAGTTTTAACAGTTTGACGGAAGCCTATTAACTATTTTTATTTGTGAATGTTTTTGAATTGTTGATTTTAACGGTTAACAGCTAATTAACCGTCGTTATATTTAATGATCCAAAAGTTTATGGGGAAAAACAAATGTGAAATTTACACCATTCTGTTGACTTACATGTGGTGTAGCCCTTTCTATTCAAAGAGGTGGCGGTTTCTTTTTCTGGACGCCATTTTGAGGACTTGACCATTCGAAAGACATGTATTTTGTTTATCGCTATGGCAACGGTCTCAATATTTATCACTCTGAAACCTATGACACAAAATCTTAAAGTTGCCCTGAGAAACTTTTTTTTTAATAATTTATTTCGAGCACATGTATCAGGTACACTTAAAGTACATTTCACAAATTGATCCTTATATAAGCTCAAAAAGGAGTGTGAAGAAGAAAACTTTTTAAATCCCACCCCTGTCTTTATTTAAGACTTAAAAACTTGTCTCTGTGGAGATGTTTTACCTGTAATGTTCCACAGTATGGCATTAAACTGAACTGTGTTGCATTTGTCTTTCCAATTACAGTTGTTCTATATGCATTCTTACTTTGAATGAGCTTGCCTCTCCGCATATCTGATCTGCAACTCGATGCCCGGAGATAAATTTGTCTAATGTCATACTGTGTAACATGCAAAGCGGTAACGTCGCCATGGAGATACAGTAACAGACAAAACAGTCACATCACTATGGTTTGACGGGTCATCGATTCATTGACCCGAACGCTGCTTTCTGCTGAACCATCACCCCCTCCTCTTCCTCCTCTTCCTCCTCTTCCTCCTCTTCCTCTCTCCTCCTCAAATCGTCCTGGGACCCGAGAGCCTCTGCTATAATGAAGATGTAGCGTTATATCTGAGCCTGAGCTGGGGAGAGTGTGGTTGTGTGTCGTTTGTGTGTGGTGTGTGTGGTTTTGTGTGTGTGGGGGCGGGTTTGTAATCACATTGTGGGTATTAAAATGTTTATTCTTGGGTTTCAGATGACATCACCACACTCTATAGGTCAATAATGTTCATTACAGATGGAGGGACGGATAAAATTAAAATGCAGATTTCTGTTGTAATGCGAGACACAGGTGTAGTCAGTAACAGGACTGATCAGGTGCAACATTTGTGAATTTTCCTTTAGCATATTTCATTAATTTCTTCACTTTATTTCTACAGGAAGAGCCCAATGACAGTACTAAGATTCTCTCAGAACAGCACAAATAAAACATTAAAAACAGGAGCAGGTCTGATTATAAATGTTTATCACCAGATTATTAAAGTGCATTAGTGGCACCGATCTATCCATGAAATATATTCAATTTTTGGGAGGGAAAATAACCCTTTTCAGTTCTAGTGCAGCCACTTTTTAGACGTAGACAATCATGGGATCTTATATTAAAAGTTCAAAGACCAAGTGAGATATTCAGGCCGTCTATCAAGTAGTCCTGCATAAATATTTTTATATAGTGCTCTCTTCTCACAGATAGTGATGGTCAGCCGACTTTTTCATAGAGTGAACAGTGATGGGTTTAAATTCATCTCCTGTTATGAGACGAAGGGCTGAGTCAAAGAGTCTGAAAGTTTCAAAGTAGAGGCTGAAGTCTGCATGTGGAGTATATCTGCATAATCCAGTACAGAAAGAAAGACCAAACAATTTCTTTTCTGTAATTCATTGGGATGCAATATTTGTTTAAAATAATAGTTTTGATTTTAAACATACATAATTCTGAGATAAAGGATAAGTTTTTGTCAAGCCAATACCCAAGAAATTTTGAGGCGGTGACGCTTTCAATGAATGTACCATGTAGTGTATAAAGATTTGTAACTTGCACATCACGTAAATGTTTTTTGGGGTTTTTTTGTAGAAAAAATCATATTCTTCTTTCAATGATAATTTAAGATTTTTGAGGAAATTTTGGATTTCATTAAAATCTTGCTGCAGTTTTAAAATTGCCTGATCAGCTGCACTTGCAGACAAAACAGCGTCGTGCATATAAACTGCAACAAATCAAATTATTAAAAAGTAGTGGGCCCAATATTGAGCCTTGGGGCACTCCTTTGCTTAAAGCCAGAAAATTAGATTTAAACCCTTCGTCTGTTACTGCCTGGGTTTGAAAGATCATTTTGGAACAAATCACATGTAGCATTTTCAATTTAATGATCCACTGAATCTAAAGCTTTAGTTAAATCAATAAACGGAGCTACACAATCTTGTTTGTCATCAAGGGCTGCGAAAATGTCATTTAAAACTTTTGTGGCTGCAGTGACAGTTTTTCCCTTTTCTGAAACCCGACTGATAAGACTTCAAAATGGAGCATTTATTTAAATAAATTGTAACTTGATTTGCAACTGATTTGTAAAACATTTTCTAGACAAGGTCATTTAGATATTTCCTGGAGATAATTTACATTTTTAGCAGTCCCACCTTTATGTAAGGGCAAAACGTGCCGTTTTTCATAATTCTGGTATAACTGAATTGAATTGATAAATTAAAAATATGTTATCGAGTTTGAATTAAACACAGGGCATCTAGTTCAACAGAAAGTACAAAAAAACTGTCTTTTCTCCCATCTTTGACTATGACATCATCACAAAAAACCACCATGTTGTGATAAAAATCAGGTCCCTATGACACAAATCCTTTATTATTAGATCAACAACATCATTTAAAGTTCAGATGTGGGTTGAAACAGGTTAAGGTTAGACAAGTAGTGAAAAAAATTAAAGTTATGGTTCAGGAAAAGAATGTAAATCAGTGTAATGTCTCCCAAAAGAATGGAAACGAAATGTGCGAATGTGTGAGTGGTTTTGTGAAGGAAGAAAAACAACTCACTGTTACTGAGCCTTCTGTCCCGCAGCTTCTCTGTACAAATCTGTGATGTTATACTGCCCCTGGTGGTCTTTTTCAATAGGACTGACTCGTAACATGGCTCTATTTTTTCTTGACGTTTTCTTAAATCTAGTCTGACCTTCCTCTCTCTGTTGGAGGTCTCATTGACAACTTCCTTCAGTAGAAAAATCTTCTTCTGTTGGTGAATTTGTCAATATTGTATTTCCATATTGATTTTTCTGTGCTGTTGTGTGTCCATTCACTGCAGTTATTTTCAAGATTCAACCTAAAACGCTAAAAACTACTTGCATTTTTGCTAGTTTAAGGCCTCACTGTGTAACTTCACCTGCTTGTCTCCATGGAGATTCTGCCATGAGACATCTTTAAGTTACATTTGCCCTTCTTTCATACCCGACAGTAGTTACTCATCAATCCAATCCACTTTATCGTCTTATTTTAGAAACATTTAAATGCGTAAGGCTAAAATGGTTGAAACTACTATCTTTTAACGTCATGCTGACCTTGTTTTACATAGACTTGCTGTTATGTAAAGCTCATTAGAAACTCGCTGTAACATAAACCAGCTCTGCAAGGCGAAAAAAACAACAAATCTGACCCACTTCGATAACAATAACTTTCTAAACAAAAACTACCAGCATCGTTTGCTAGCTTGAGGCGAAGTTACTGCTGCATGCTAACTTTTATATTCGCTTATATCTAGCAGTTTCTAGCAGAGTGGTGAAAAATTAGGACCGTTGGCATAGCGATTAACGATTTAAAACATGAGATTATATCCTTGGAATGGGAGAAAGTCCTCAGAATGTTGAATGTGAAAGTACGAGTTATTCTACTTTAAACAAATGAAGATTTTAAACAAAAACTGTAATGTGAAAAGTGTATTTAGCACTAATGACACAGGCGTAAATGGGGTTGTCACATGACTTTTTGTTAGTTTTTATTTTCTGATTAATGTATCTCTATGGACATTTTACACACTTGAAGCCAAGATGGTGGATTTTGCCAATAACTTTGATTTTTTTTTTTATGTTAGAGCGTTATATTTGACCCACTTTGATAACAATAGCTTTTTAAACTTTGGCTACTGTTGTATTAGTAAAATTCAAACAGGATAAACAGGATTTTGCAACTTGTAGCTCACCACTATAAAGTAATTTTCTCACAATACTAAAATTTCAATCTTGATTTCGATACTGAGGAATAGACTCGACGCCGATTCCGATACCACGATGATAATTAAAAACACTCTATTTTGACTATAGAATGTCATTTTCAACATTAAATTGTAGTAGTTTCTTTTATATTCTATTATTTGGCCATGGAACTGTGTAATCCCGCAGTCGTCCAGTAGGTTCATAGTGGCGTACACTGGTCTATGCGTCTTATATTTGTTCTGATGCAGCTGAAAGTCATTCTAAAGCTGTTCAGGAAAGGTTCATTTCTGCCCTGCGACTTTTCAGTATCAGTTCTTGCTCGATACTAGATCTGAATCTGATTTTCGACATTTTCGACAGTCCTAATCTAAGGTCCGATTGGTGTCACTAGCTACAGTATTTCGTCAATAATCTAAAACTCATTTACGTTGTTTTTCCTGGAGGTTAGAAAGTTGTTCCTGTAGCTTTTTGTCCAATCTCCCCTAAATGCACTATTCAAATGTCTTCCTTTGGGAATGATTGATTGCGACGCTAACATTGGCTCGGAGAAAACAATTGGATTCCCTCTTTTTGCTGCTCCATCACTTTGTCTGTGCAGCAGCAAAGTGCGTTGTCTGCTATAAATATACAATCACGGAACATTTAAAGTGCATATGGCAGGTTTTCATGGTTTTCTAACTGGTTCTTGGTTTGGTGGAGTAGTACCTGTGCTAAGTATTCACACTAGTCATAGTTTTACCTCAGTTAAGTGGCAGTTTGTGGGGAAAAAGCTGAGAAGAAAAGTACAAAAATATAGGAAGTAGCAGTAAGTTCTGAAGCAAAATACTTTTATCTATGTCTTTGTAAATTCCATCAAAAATACTTAGACAATCTGGAGCAAGTAACACATTTTTCTGTCAGTTTAAACCTTCATTTAACACATTTTTATTTGTCTATCATAACTAGCAATAATTAAATACCTTAACTAAGTAACTTAAATTAAGTTTCGGCCCTCGATACTTTTTACTTTGACTTCACTGCATCTGAGAGCAGTATCTGTACTTTTTACTCTACATTTTTTAACTGGACTGAAAAGTAAAAGTATTTTATATTATCGTTTGAGACCTGCAGAAAGGGCTGAGGATTTATTTTTATCACATTTGAGCAAAACATTAAAAAAAACAAATAAAAATGGCTAGAAAAATCACAAATCTTTATCAAAGTCGCTACATTTGAAGTTTTATTAACTCTCAAAATCTGTGCAAAATACTTCTACTTTTTACTCTTTAAGTACATTTTTAGACAGGTACTTTAATTTTTACATTTGAGTATTTTTTGCTCCAGTATCTGTACTTTTACTTCTTGAATGTCATAGCTGCAGTCCATATCCAACCAGGAAGTAAAACTAAAATTAAAAAAACTAGGCAAAATTTTCAGTAAATTCTTAAATATAATGATGCTAACAATATTTTAGTGAAGTGACTCATATTGTCAACTTGCCATATGCTCTTTCTATGCTCTAGCTGTTCCTTGAATCTGCTCCTCTGAAAATGTGAGCCCACGTTTTGGCCTTAATGCTAGGAAACTGCCATATAAGAAAGACTTGTACTCGCTCAATTCTATATTCTGCATTCCCAATATGTGACGATCTATATTTAAACTATGTATGACTTGTATAATCAGTATTATACACAAATATGTATATCTTATTGGAGCCAAATTGTAGCTAGCTGCTTTTTGGGCCTGGGCCTAGCCACAGCTAAGTTAGCATATAGCTACAGTGAAGGGGGTGCGATGTGCATGGACAAATATGTTTGAAATGCATAATACCATAATAAATCCTATATGTATCAATGAAACTGCTTATAAATCTCAGCAGTTACTAGGACATTAATGGCAAGTACAATGTTACTAGTTTTGCCCATGTCTCCTGTTCAGACCTTGCTTTAAAACGCTTTAATATGTGTCGTTTACATTGCAGTAAAACTAATATTTTTCCTGAAAATTGTTAACAAAGTTTTAAAATCCTCGGCTATTTAACAAAGTCCTAAAAACACCATGTAAGTTGTTTTATTGCTTGGTCTAAACAAGACTTTTGTACCTTAGTAATAACCTTGATTAGGAACTGACATCATTGTAATGCAAAGTTTAGGATATTATACAACATATTTTAAAGTATTTTTAAGAGGTATTTTTGAGAATAATGCAGTATTGTTTAAGTTTGGAGCGGTGAAATTCATCTATAGAAAACATTTCATGTGTTTGTACTCAGTGTTGGATGTGAGCGCCAGAGAGGCTGCTGGGAAATGTCGTCTTTTTTGCTACGTGTGTCTGTAAACTGAGGGTTCGTTCACACTTTGGTTTAAGCCCAGTTTTGTCCCGACGTAGATTCAGTTTAGTCCAGGTTTAGTCCTGGTTTAGTTTCAGTTTTGACGTGTGTGTAAGTCTGAACGCACCCTCATAGACTTTCTGCTAACACTTTATAATAACTACATATTAATTAGCCTTAACAAAGCATGAACAACGACTTAATTCATAATGAACAAATAGTTTATTAAGAAAGATTCAGGGTTGTTACTAACAAATTGCTGAAAAATACAGGTGAAGGGCAGCTAAAATGAGTATTGTTAAAATGTAGGTTTTTATTGTAATCATAGACTGTATATATAAATAGACATCGCTAACGTGCTAGCCGCTTTAAATGATAAGTATTCACTCTGGCTCCAATTCACTTTACATTGAAAAACTGTCGCCTCTCTCTCTGTAGCTGCTGCTGTCAGACTCGTCATTTTGATCCTAAACTGTTCATATTAACCCGCTCAACACAATTCTAGTATTTTTATTTCACTATTGTGTCTGTAAATCAACATCTGAACATTAATAACAGACAAATCAGGCGCCTTCTTTCCCCGAGGTCACTCCCGCTAGCGTTAGCAACAGGTTTGATTGACACCGTTGCTAAGCGCCTGCTTTCTGCAAAACTAGCGATCTCATTTTAGAATCTGAAATCCACCAACTCCTAACCCCTTAATGAAGCAGTAACTAAGCCTGAATCCTTCTTAATACACTATTTCTTCTTTATGATTTAAGTCTTTGTTCATGTTTTCGTGAGTCTAATTAAAATGTGGTTATTCTAAAGTGGTTCTGACTTTTGTACTGACTCCTGAAGCCTTATATGTGCTTCTGAAATGAGGCTATGTGAGGGGCGTGCTTGTTTTCTACACCTGAGTTCACCTGTCTCCCACTAACTCCGCCCCGTCCCGCTCTGTATAAGCTACAAAACAAGTGCGCCCCCTGTCTCCTGTCTTGTTGCATGGGGCCACAGTTGCCTTCAGTCTTTTGTACAAACTCTGTGTGTGTATATATATGTCTGTGTACTGTCCATGTCTTTAAATGTCTCAAATCTACATAATGTTGTCTACTTTTCCCCTTTGTATCTTCGGTAACACTTTATAATAACTACACTTTAATAGACTTATTAAAGCATCGACTGAGACTTTATTCAGTTATAGTTTATTGAAAGAACGGGACCTGATTTTGACCATTTTAAAAAGGTGAAAAACAGAACTAGTTTATTTAAACAGTTTGCAAAGGTCCAAAGTTACTCCTCATTTACCTTATGCTTTCAGACCATCCTAATTATTCACCGCAATGAGTTTATAAGCACTTTTCACAACCACTTTTAAAGGAGAGAGATGAGTTTTGCTGTTGCGGTAATACTAACAATAGCTACCATGCTAATTAAGAGCTGCTTATACAATATATCTGTACTGGGGTAAGACACATTTTCTCAAATACATGGAAAAAAATCATGTACAGGGCCTTAAAAATGATAAATTAAGTACTCACACAATTTGTTCATTATGTGTTAAGTCTTTGTTCATGCTTTATTAAGGTTAATTAAGGTGTAGTTACAAACTGTTACCGGATATTCATGTACTGATGTGAGAGCTTCATGCATTTACAATTTCAACCATTTTGACACTTGTTTTTAAATTCTCAAATCAAATATCAACTTTTCAGACACTTTAATCGCTGTGTTGCAGATCACTTCACTTAATTCTGTTGCCGTGTTTTGTTTAATCGAGATGTTGAAAGCAAAAGTACTGTTAGTATTACAGTGTATTTGATTTGGAGTTGCAGATATATTATGCAGTAATTGATCAAATTCAACCAAGTGGAGTTTAGTAGCTGATATACGACTACTACACTACAAATATCCATACATTTTATGCACAATTTTGGATTTTCTCCCAAACAAAAACACAGAAATAACTATTGATTCTTGAAGATTGACTCTACAAAAAAACATAACTTCACCTTTTGTTTATTTGTACAGACAGAGAAGACGTTGAACTTTCTGCCGGTTTTTATTTCATGTGTAAAGGCTCAGTAATTAGAGATATTAACCATAAACCGGGTGTATTTTTAATTTTTAGCTGACAACGCAACCATGCTCACTCCCTCTTTGTAAACTATGGACTGTTTTAGTGTTTGTCTTGTAAAAGCTGGATAAAGCGGCCAAGTACGTGAGTTTACAGCTAATCCAGTGACGCAGTGCCCCCGGTGGTTAAACTTGACTCGCGCACTATTTAAAGTGTATAAATCAGTGGGATACTTGTGAGAGTTTCCCAGGTTTTAAACGGTTGTCTTTACCTAGGAACAGGAATGCACCCAACGCCAATGACGCTAGGCTAACAACGATACTTTTTAAAGACGGTTAAGTGGGATTTAGAAGGTCAGTACGCAAGGAAATACACTGAGAAGATGTTTAAGAGAGAGGTGACATGAACTAAAGAAAAAAGGGATTATGCAAGATTTGGTGTAAAAATGTGTCTCCGAACTGGATGTGTTAAAAATGGGAAGCAAATTATCGTCTTATATTTAAATTTAGGGGTGTATCACAAAATTCTGAGCCTTTGTGAGGGTCCTTCCCTGCACTGGGCCCTGGGTAAATAGTAGACGCCCCTGTTTAGAATCAAAACTTGTGTATTTTTCTGTTGAGTTCATTCATTTGCGTCAAAGAGAGAAAAGAACAGCTCTCATTTAACTCTAAAATCATCTTTGCAAAATATGGAGTCTTCAGAATATTACATAAAAATAGAAACTTGAGAATGCGGGTTTTATTTTGCAGTTTTTTTCCTGATACTTCAGTTACAGCAGCTATGACACATTTTTGACTCCGTGTTTAAAAAGTAAAGTTGTATTTTTAATCATTTTAAATCTTAAAGACCTGTATGTGCTGATGAATGTGTGCTTGTGTTTTTAAACCTTTATCTGTTTTTATTTCACTTCTGATTTTTGGTTGAGTAACTAAATCAAGTCCGTTTCCTGGTGCACTCAAGGTTCTATGAGGAAAAAAGGGTTTAGTCCATAATTAAAAGAAACAGAAACAACAACTAAATGATTAATATTTATGTATTTTTAATTGTTTTTGTCTCTTCACTTTTGATTTTCACAGTTAAAAATACACTGAACTTGTATTAACCTCGGGGAAGCGCTGCGTGCCCAGACAGACGAGACTTATGTTACTCAACTTCATTCATCCATTTTTCACATTCACTTTTCTATTATTTACTACTCACTGCTACCTCCAACCTCTTCGCAGCACTTTGTCTCTGAAAGTCTAGCCTTATTTCAACACTTTTTCAACCAGAATATTACAAACAAAATTGGGATTGGTGAGTTTTTGGTGCTGTCTTTGCAAGTATTTTTCCCGTCTTTTTAAATCTCAAAAGAAAATCGAATTCTGTCAGCTGGAATGTCCTTAGGTGTGAACTGTCCCCCAGGGTAGTGAACGATAACTACTAGGGTGTGTGAGTTTCACTGTACTTAGCGCCTCCCTTCAGACAGATATTTGACCTGCCAGAGCTCCGTCAGAACTGAAGAAGCCTCTTGTTTGAGTCGAAACTTGTCTCCACTTGACAGAATTCAATTTTCTTTTGCGATGGAACCTGCCTGGACGACTGAGGGATGACACAGACAGGCCTCCCTTTTCCGAAGTTTTCCCAGCCCTAATGTCCGATACGTGCTATTTCAGATCATGGAGCGATCCTGAGAATTTCTCCAACGACCGAAGCATCCTGACGCTGTCGCCCATCGAAGCTACGCACTGCTGAAGCCGAGGAGCGTGTGTCCCGCAAGAAGAAACTGCACAATATTTTACATCCAAGAGGCAATAAAACAGCACATTTTTGGAGCTAAAAATGTGAAAAACACATTGGAGTTTTGACAGGCAGGTTGCCAAACTTTTTTTAAGATGAGAAGAGATGTGGGATTTGGTGGCATTTAAAAGTTTGAGTAAAATTGTTTGTGCGTGGTTTTTTTTTTTTTTTTTTTTTTTTGTTGAAATCAATTTATTCAGCAAGACAGTCCCAAGTCTAATTTTAAGTTTTCACTCGCCAAAAATACAAAACGTGTCTTAATCCTGCCTCAAGAGCTGGATAAATTTAAACTGCAAAACACAAATTTGAAATAAACTTCAAAGGTGCTGCACCTGGAAAAAAAAAAAACGAGTTCATTTTAAAAGTTTGCATTGATCCAAAGTTATTCCTCACTTACCTTCTGCAGTATGAGCATCCTAATTACTCACCGCAATGAGTTTATAAGCACTTTTCACAACTTTCAGAAACCAGAGCGGAGTTTTGCTGTCATACTAACGCTAACTAATACTGGCAGGATAACGGTGCACTTCCTGATGATGAAATGCTTTGTAATTAGATACAGACAGAACACAACGATCTATTTTTTTTACCTCATGGACGAAAAATTTGGTACAGCTTCTTTGATTTGAGCCCCCAAATAAAAGCGTTCTGATTTTTTTATGTAATAGAATATATATCAAAAAGTTTATATAATACATTTTGCAGCAGATCGAATTCCACCGCTCCAAACCACGGGCTTTTACTGACAGGTGATTGGCTGTGGACGTCTCCCTTAAAAAGACCCAAACTGATCTGTTTAAACATTTCATTGTTGGATTTTAAATGCCTCTAAATCCCAGTCTCTACAGCAAACTCAATCTTCCATGTTGAAAAATCATCAACGCTGAAAAACAGAAATGCAATATATGTTTGAATTTGCACGAGGATGTAGCACCAGGAACCAACTCGGTAAACTTTCAGAACTTTTGAAAATTCTGAGTTTTATTTTGACTGAAAGGGAAAAACAGGAAACTGTCGTGTAGCTCGTGACTTTTGGCAGTTTTTCATCTCCTCGTCGTCGTTACCAAAGACCGAAGCGTCGCAACTGGATTCTGACACAAACACTTTATATTTTTGTGCCTGTTTTGTACAGAAGACGTGTTGAACCTCTTACGATTGGAGCTGCTTCCCTGTTAAACTCTCACGGACCTGTTCTCTCATCGGTTCGTTTAAAGCCATATATTTTTCGAGATATATTTTTTGAAGGTACCAGATGCTGTTGTTGAGATTTCCAGTTTAATTTGTTCATTTATCGCTTCACCCAAAAGCATCACACTGTTAAGACTGTTATAGCTTATCTTAAAGGAGCACTGTGTAACTTTTCTGGTTCCCATGGAGATATTATTGCTTTGCCTGGAATGTTCCACAGTATGCCAGTAGATCCATCTTCCATTCATTTCATTTCAGGTGTTTTTATTGCTCAAAATACCTTGTAAATGCTTTTTTACTCCACAGATCTGACCTGTAACTTGGCCTGGTGGTATCAACTGTTTGCTTGATTAATGCCATAGTTTGGAACATTCCAGCAAAGCAATAATATCTCCATGGGGACCAGCCAATGGCGAACGATCAGAATCATTTAGTTTGGTTAATTTCTTTAGTTATGAAATGCAAAGTGTTACTGTGTGATCTGGAAATGTCCCGCAGTATGACAATAAAATCTATCTCCATGGAGACGAGTGCGTGATTCCACCAGGCCAAGTTACAGATCAGATCTGAGGAGAGGCGACGCCCCGCTCAGAGTAAGGATGTTTTGCAGTAATAAAAACACCTGTCAAGAAGCAAATGCTGGATGAATGTGTTTAATGCCCCCTAGTGGAACAATTTTGGCAAAGCAATAACATCTCCATGGAGACAAACAGGAAGTGGACCCTGTACTAGAAAAGTTGAACCTTTAGTGGACCTTTAAAAAGACAGAATAAACCATAATGACGTCCCCTTTAAGGAACTGTCCATGTCAAAAACAACTGAAGGAATAAAAATCTCCACTTTTCTGAGCGACAGTGTGATGCTTTTGAACATGTCGACCCAGACGGCACAATGTCTCCGTCTGTCAAATATATATGTGAAGAAAAATATATATTTATGGTACTCCTTGATGAGCATTTGCACAAGAAAGAAAAGGTGGGAGATGTGGCGAAAAGTGGATGTCACAATAGTTTTTGGAGCTATGCAAACTTCGAATATCATCAAGTATATCATTAAAAACTATTAAGTCTGTCATTTAAAGGGCCCATGTTACACTGTTTTCTGATCTGTTCTAATGTTGTTTTCTCATCAAAAACAGACCTGGAGTTGTGTTTTGTTTCATTCACACAACAGAAAAACTCTGTTCCACCTTGTGATGTCATCATGTGGTAATACAGGAAGTGCTGCTCTGTGTTTTTAAACTCCACACACCTCCAACTAGAATCATTTGGATCATTTCAGCCCTCGAATTGCCAATCTCTACTGAACTAAAGGTAAACGGAGCTGTTAACTTGAAAACTACTTTGTGACATCACAAGGTGGAACAGAGCATTTTGAGTTTTGGAGATGTAGACAGACTAAAGTGTTACTCAAACATGTGTGAATAAAACAACACAACTCCAGGTCTGTTTTTGAGGAGGAAACATCATTATTACACCTCACAAGAGCCAATTTTGCGTAAGATAGGTCCTTTAAATGTATTAAGGCTACAAAAAACAGCATTTGAACCTCAACCAAGACATTTCCGGTCACTTTTTGGCTCTACATTAATGGACCGAATAGCAGCCAGAAACATATTGAGATGTTCATTCTCGTCAGTATCTCCCACCGCTCGTAACATATCATTTTGTGTTTTTATCTTCATTTTAAACCATCATCAAACTCATCTCAAACATGTTCTTTCAAAGTTTTCTTTTTCGTTTTGATGTATGAAGTGTGCGCGTGTTTTGCTGTTGGACGACCTCCTTGGAGTTTAGAATAAGCTGCAGCTAGCTAGCACGCACGCGTAAAGCTAGCATCTTTGACTGTTAGCTGTACTGTTTAAGTAAAACAAATGCTTACCTTTTTTCAGTTGTGTCCTCTTCTGATCAAAATGTTTCCTTAAGTTCAAAAACAGTTATTAAAAAATATATGTAAAAATGTAAGGTACCAAATGCTAATAGTTTCAGTACAAATCTTTATCGAAATTGACATTGTGAATGAACGACTTTACAATTTAACATAGGTTCAAGATCGCCATCTCTCTGCCGCCCCCTAGAGACAACCACAAGAATGTAAAAGCTGCTAAAAAGGAGTTTTTATCTTATTTCTACTAAAGCATTGTCCTTATGTTTTTTCAATGGATCTGTCACAAGTTTGGTGTTAAAGAATTTTGTGTATTTATTTAAAACTTTGCATAATTGGGTTTATTCCAAATTTAACTCTTGGTAAATTAGTGTTTTCTATTGGTTTATTATATGTTTATGTACATTTTTGACTGGTAACTAGGGCCCTTTCAAGATGGCGCCTGGCTAGTTACGGTTCCATTCATTTTCTATGGGGAATTAGCCTAGCATCGCTAATTCCCCACAGAGAATGAATGGGACGGTAATTAAGAGCTGCACTTTTGAAGCAACCGGAACTAGTCTAGCAGTATCGTTAAAATCAGCCATATTCAACACGCTTCTCCTTTTTAGAGTGTATTTTTTTATTGTGAAATTTCAAAACAGTAACATCTATTTTACTGCAATACCTCAAGTGTCCATCAGGGGGAGTAGAGAGTCAGTTATATTTATGTAAGCAAACACTCAGAAGGCAACCGTTTTAAAGTTCATGGCGTCATTGCCCTTTTTGTACTGGAAACCCACTTTGCACCTGTAGCTAAACCTTTAGCCAAACTGCGCATGTGGTGATGGAAAGAAATTATTTTAAAAACATTTATTGGGATATGTAGTAAGTTTACAGATTATATTGTTTATTATTGAGAATTATGAACATGTACAACAAAATTTTGCCAAAAAAAAAAGCATAGTTTTTGTTTTCCATTATAGTTAGCAGTTAGCTAGCGTCCTTGCTAGCAAAATGGCGAAGATCAATAGAGCCCGGGGCTGTGAAGTTGTACCTCATATAATTTTCAATGAGCCTAATGTTAAACTAATGGAGATTTTAAGATGCTAACACTAGCCTTAGCGTTTATTTAAATGTTTTCTGCCGCTATAGACTAATAGAAGTATTTACTCGTTGGGATCTAGCAGTTTAACGGGGTTTTGTTTACTTTTTAACATTATTTTGGTGAATATCTGTTTGCACTACACAAACATGGCAGATTTCCATGGTAACGCCAGTTTTTTGACGTCCCGAGCTCTAAAGGTCTGTATTAGCTCACCTGTTAACAACATGTAGGGCGTCTCTGTGTAGCCAGGCTATATATTAAACAAGACAAGTTTAATTAAAGGCACAAAGTGGGTTTGCGGCACAATCGAGGCAATGACAGACGGTATTCAGTCGCCAACGGTTACAGAAAAATCAGTTGCTACGGTTACATCATAATTCCGTAGTCATGGTTACTGTAGTTTCAGGGTTAATGAAGAGTTTTATTGTGTGAAACTGTTGAAATAATTTAAAAAGTACGACTGAAGACAAGCGTGCTTATTTTTTAGGCTGATTACTCATTTTATTTACAACTTTACAAGCAGGTGCAATGTTTTTTAGCAGCTGTGTCCATTTACAGTAAAAAGGGTTTGTTAAATAAATGCTTTGGGTTAGCCTATTGGGCAGTAAGCAGGTTATAAACTGATGTAAAGATCATTTTGGGATCTTGTGCTGGGCAGATTATAAAACAGGATAAAAACTGAAACATCTTAAACCTGGGGTACCACATTTTCAAACCGTGAAACAAACAGGTTGGTAATTTAAACTGATATCTGCAATGTTAACTTGGTCCCAGCTAGCGAATATGTTCCTAGGTATCCAATTTGTTCCTAGCTACCTAACTCATTCCTATCTAGCGAAGTTGGTCCTAGCTAGCGAACTTGTTCCTAGCTATATAATTTGTTCCTAGCTACCTAACTTGTTCCTATCTAGCAAACTTGGTCCTAACTAGCGAACTCCTAGCTAGCAAACTTGTTCCTAGCTACCTAATTCATTCCTATCTAGCGACCTTGGTTCTAGGTAGAGAACTCCTAGCTAGCGAACTTGGTCCTAGCTAGTGAAATCTGTTCCTAGCTACCCTAGCTATCTAATCTGTTCCTAGCTAGCAAACTCGTTCCTAGCTATCTAATTTGTTCTATCAAGCAAACTTGGTCCTAACTAGCGAACTCCTAGCTAGCAAACTTGTTCCTGGTTACCTAATCTGTTCCTAGCTACCTAACTCTTTCCTATCTAGCGAACTTATTCCTAGCTAGCAAATCCACTGGCACATTGCTAGTGCACAAAATACAGTTTGAATTATATCACGGGATGAAAAGCAAAATTAATTTACTAGAAAAAGTCTGGTACCCCATTTTAAGAAACGCTAAAATGCTAATATTTTGTATCATCTTTTCCCTCATCAAAAAGTCTTATATTTTTTGCCAAAAAACTTCAATAACAATGACTTTGATAAATATCTAAACTGTTTGCTGGGTAATATCGGTAAAGAAGTAATAAGGTACTGTGACAAAATGAGCGCAGATGTGAGTAATCTGAAAATACACAGTAACTTCAACGTGCTCTAGTATAAACACGCAGATTTAATCATTTACGGCTAAAAATCTGTTAAAAATAAAGAAATGTTCTGGTTAAACTTTGACCTCTGGGGATTTTTCTGAAATTCAAGTGTCTGATAAAAAACATTCACATTTTTCAGACTAATTTGATTTTTACGGTCACATCTTCCTACAACTGATGCTGAACTGTGTCGATGGTTTAATGCTTCCAGAGTTTTGTTTTTCGTTTTATTTCAGTAAACAAAATGGTTCTTGTTACATTTAAAGATGTTTTTTGGAGTAAATGTCATTGTTAATAGTTTATAATAAGTTATTTTTGTTCCTCTTCGTCAGTGCGAGCAGCAGACGACCATCTCCTGTGTGTCCTGTGTCTGTCCTTCTGTCTGTACTTCGGAAAATGCAGTTCTATTTACGAAATAAATACATTTTTATAAAACAGAATTGTGTTGTGTTTTCGTTTCATGAAAATATTATTAAATGGACTTTATGTGGCCTGTGCTGAACCTGGAAATCCAAATGGGACAATCGTCTTGAACCAAAATACTATCTGGAAACACAATTAGTTCATGTTTATGGACTTTAAAATCAAAATCTTACATAATGTTCCTTAAAAGAATAGCAGGACTACTTTATTAAAAGCCAATACTATTTACTTTTTTCCCTTAAAATCAGACCATTTACAGCTGGGGCATCCAAACTTTTTTCACCGAGGGCCACATGAGCCAAATGCCTTCAAATTTGCATAGATGTAAAAAATATAACTGTATAACTGCAAATCTCCTGATAAACTGACATTTTAAGACAGTCATACATTTTAATTTTCCTTCACGGGCCACATAAAATGACATGGTGGGCCACATTTTGCCCCCGGGCCTTGAGTTTGACACTTGTTATAGAGGTAGAATCTCTTTAGTTTGTAGTAAAAAAAACTTCTTTCAATTGGGCCAGTGTAGGAGGCATGAGGGCCACATTATACCCCTGCGCCGCAGTTTGGACAGCCCTGCTTTTTGGTAACAGATTTAAATGTGTCTTTATTTATTTGTCAGGGACCATGTACAAATTCATTAATCTCCCAAAAGAAAAGATGATTAGTACCAGATTTGCTCCTTTCCCTCTGCAGTCTTGGGGCAGTGGACTCACATTAAAATACAAAAATAAAATACACATTTGAGTCCTAGTTCAGTTTTAGTCCTGTAAAATATTTGAAAGTCTAGTTCTCGCAATAATGTTTAAATTTGTTTTTAGAAAGAGGAAAAAGAAGCCCACGATCATTTTCACATTTGTACAGAGATTTAATTACATTTTATTTCAAAAATCACAAACAGAAAACAGTGTTGATCCAAAAAGGCCACTTCAGAAAAAACTAAATGTGATGAACCTGGTCGAGGGCAGTTCATACAGGTCAGAGTTTATATTTCAGTCCCACTTTAATGTTAATACATAGATTTACATGTTATAGGAAAATCTTGGTTTCTAAAGATCAGGACGAGTCAAAAACAAGTACCAGAGTTTTGACCTGAAAACTAAAAAACAAAACACAAATTTTATAAAACAAAATGAAAAAGCTGCACTGTGCAACTTTTCTGACATAGAATTTAGCTTTTATAGCTTTCCCAGGAAAGTTCCACAGTACTGCATTAAACTTGTCTATCTCAATGGACACAAGCGCCGCCACCAGACGAATTTACAGGTCAGATCTGTGGAGAGGCGGCCCTGCTCACACCATGTTTCTCATAGTATCTTTTCAAGTAATAAAAGTAGCTGTAACTGAATGAAAGGTTGACAAGTTTAATGCCCTACAGCGGAACATTCTGCACAAAACAGTAACATTTCTATGGAGACGAGCTGATGGCAGACCCTCCACTAGAAAAGCTACACAGTGCAGCTTTAATAATCATACATTTTGTCACCATAGTGATAGTGTTTTAGTTATAAGTGCCATCATTAAAAACCTAGAATGAATCGTGAGTTAAGGCAGTTTTTTACTAACCAAATACACAATTTCACCTACATAATAATGAGTTTATTTTAATATTTTCAGTCTATGTTGATGATGATTTAAAACAAACTTCTGCTCTTCACGTCTGTCATAAACCCGAGAATTTCACCCATAAATCTAGAAATAAAAGGATTTGAATCTACAGTTTAAACGACAAACATCAGTAACGCTGCAGGAGTCAGTCCAGCAAAAGTCTCCAAAAGTTTTAGACGATTTTAAACACTTAAGAAAAGAAACAAACAGGGACAGGATCAAATCAGAACTGTAATTTGAACCGTTATGAAAATCAGACAGACAGTTTTATAAATAAAGTTTTGTGTTTTTATGAGGGAAAAAGCAGCTGATCTTGTAGTTTAGACCTTTACACTTTTCAGAACATGAGTTTAGTTCAGATTCAGGCTCCTCTCGAAGGTTAAGGCTTCTGTGTGTTTAAGTCGCACTACGTAACTTTTCTGGTGAACTGTCTGCTACCTGCTCGTCTCCATGGTTACTCCTTTGCCTAGAACATTCCACAGTGTAGCGTTAAACATTTCTTAATAAGCCAGGCCAAGTTACAGGTCTGATCTGTGTAGAGGTGACCCTGCTCACATTAAGAATTTATGAGAATTTTTTTTTTTTTTTTTTGTAATTCTATGAAAGCAAGATAGAAAAAAACATTTATGACATACTGTGGAACATTCCAAGAAAAGCTTTAACATCTCCATGGAGACAAGCAGGTAGCGGATCCCCAGCATAAAAGTGACATAGTGCAGCTTTAAATGTTAATAGAATCCTGATCTGAAAAATGAAATTGCAAAAATCGATGCATCAGCAGTTTGAAATTTTTGGAAAACTGTTCAGACGTAGAAGTTAGTACAAAATGAACATGATGAACACAAAAGTCATGACATTTAGAAGAACAGACAAAACACACTGCGTTCATTGAGATGTTGGAAGTTGGAGGTACAGGTCCAGAGTCCGGGGCTCCAGAGTCCGGGGCTCCGGAGTCCGGGGCTCCGGAGTCCGGGGCTCCGGAGTCCGGGGCTCCGGAGTCCGGGGCTCCAGAGTCCGGGGCTCCAGAGTCCGGGGCTCCAGAGTCCGGGGCTCTAGTCCTTCTTCAGAGTCTTCATTGTGCCTGCTCTTCCTCCTCTTCCTCCTCGAGTTGGACGAGGGCGGCGTGCCGATTGGCCTGGGAGCCTTCACTGAAAAACACTCTCTTGATCACTCCAGACTTCGGCGCTCGGATCGTGTGCTGTGGAGACAACGGGAATGGTAAATATAATGAAAAAATGAACACTTTGAGGATCAAAGTTACTGAGGTTACTATGGCAACTAAAAAGGGGCACCGTGTAACTTTTCTGGTGGCGTTTTCACCACCTGCTTTTGAGGTTATCATTTGCCTAAATTGTTCCACAGTATAGCATTAACCCTTTAAGGACTGAGCACATTACAGACTTTTTTAGCCACTTTTAGCCATAAAAATCATGTTAAAAGAAGTATCAGTATGTACTTTTGTCTTTTTTTTCACACAACTTCCTCTATTTTACATATCCATCCTTATTTTTCCTTTGACGCATCAAATAATTGACTGGGAGAATCCCGGCGGCTCCTGCGCTCTGATTGGTCGTCTTCAAGGGACGACATAAGCACATTACAGTAATGACACTGACATATTTAAAGAGCCTCATGCCTCTGCTTTGAGACGCTTCTTGAATTCACATGAAACACGATTGGTTGCGGAGTTACAGTGATGGAAAGTCTGCAACTTCGAGTCTTATCAGCGGCGACAGCGGCCGACGCTATAGAGTTAATTATATCTATTTAGCATTTAACCATTTGCCTGAATTGTACTACACTATATAACATTAATTATATCTATTTAGCATTTAATCAAGTACAGAAGTTTACAAAATGGACTCTAAACTTTAAGCTCCCATCCTCAAACTCACATAACACTCAAGGTGCAGAGCCGAGGCAGCGTCGATCAGAGAGGAGCCAGTCTGAGGACGTTTGTGTTTAGTGTTTGACACATGACCATGGATCATTTACTTTACATTTCCTTTTTTTCCCAATACAGTAATACTTTTCACAGAATCACACACACACACTCGCTCCTCCCTTACCTCCATCTTCATAGCGATCATAACCATCAGTGGATCTCCGGCTTCAACCTTATCCCCGGCCTTCACAAAGACCTGCAAACCACACAAAACACAGCACCCTGTGACGATCAAACTATTGCAAAGTTACACCTCTAATAATGAACCTAAAAAACAAGTTTGATGAATAAGTAAAGCGAGTGTTCCTCTCAGACCTTCTCTATTGTCCCGGTCATAGGGGCCACGGCTCCTCCCTGAGACCCGGATCCACTCACTCCGGCCAGGTACTTCGGCACAGGAAGAGCCACCTCCGCACTGCCCTCCTGGAAACACAGAGACGACAACTTCAGTCTGACAGAAAGAAGTCTGCAGTTATTGGTAACACTTTATAATCACACTTTAATGAGCCTTAAAGGGGCCGTTTTACTATGTTTTCTGATCTGTTCTAATGTTTTGTCGTCACAAGTTTGGACGACTGCAAACCTTTTAAAATTAACTAGTTCTGTTTTTCATGTTTCTAAGACAATATAAATCAGGTAAAGCAACTTTAACCTCCTGAGACCTGGCATCTTCATATGTGGACACACATTTTGGGTTGTTTTTTGTTTGGGCCACAATGCACATTTTTAGAAGAAGAACAGCAGACAAGAACAGTAACAATGCAAAAATGTTCAAGTTTGAATATTTTTAAGAGTTTAGAATGTTCAAAATATTTTTTTTATTATTATTTTATGTATTTATTTTTTTGTAAAGGCTCTTGTCTCCTGCTCCTCTCAGCAGCTCTTCACATGAGACACATTTTTCCAAGAGGCACAATTGTTGTTTCTCATTTTGTTTTTACATCAGGATAAATGTTGCTGTTTCAGGCACTTAATAAATAGTTTTAGCAAGTTATTCAAATGTTCCATCAAAATGATTAAAACGTCGAACGTCCTCACATGTGGACATCATTTTTCTCACAAACCACATAATGTAAAAAAGAGAATTCTTTGTTTTTACATCATCAGGTCCAAATCAGCCTAAATAACAAAGAGAAATGAATAAAGCCATGAAGGAACTCGGGTCTCATAAGGTCAAGTTATAAAACACCTCACTCTTTTACAATATAATCTACTGGTGACATGCTAATTTTACTTATTTCCACAGAAACGAGTCGAGTATTGGAGCTTTTAATGAAAGGAGGGCGTTTTTATATCAGGACCTTAATGAGAGAATCGATTTGAACAGATCGGCAGAGGTGTACTATAGATTTTCCATTAGTTTATAAGCCAAGATATTACAGTTTACATCTTCAAGACATGAATCAGCCACTTTATTACCTAATGGATTTTGTCTTGAAAACTAAACGTGTCCCTCCATCTAAACTGTGCGTTAGGTGCAGATGTAAACTTAAAAGAATCTTACAGTATTTTCTGAAGTAAAACAAGATTGTATTTTTAGGCAGTTTTAAAGGTGCTGTACCAGATTTTTACGGTCTTAAAAAATAAAAAACAGTTGTGGTGGTCCAAAGTTAATCCAGACTTATCTTGTGCATTCTGAGCATTCTCATTATTCACCAGGATGAGTTTTTAAGCATTACTAACAACAACCAACAGCACACCAGCCTTACTTCCTGGTTCACGGACGATAAAAACGCTTTAATTAAAAGCAGAGATGCAGATTTCAGTCTTCTCTAAATCTCTAAACTGTGAATTGAATCTTTAAATTTCAAATCTAAAATAAAACAAAACAATTACAATGTGGTGAAAAAGTATATAAGTATCTTGTTAAAGTGGCTGTATCAGATTTTCTTTTTGTATTGTATAAGCAGCTCTTGAGGTCAAAATGAGACCAAAATGCTGCCTACACCAAACTATAAAGCGCTGTCAGCGAACCATGAATTTAGCATACTAGTGTTTGTTAGCATTAGCAAGACAGCAAAACTCCGCTCTGCTCTCTCAAAGTTGTGAAAAGTGCTTATAAACTCATCATGGTGAATGCTTTGAATGCAGAAGGTAAATGAGGAATAACTTTGGACCACTGCAAACTTTAAAATTAGCTAGTTCATGATTGATTTTTATGTTTTTTGACAGTAAAAGCGTCTTAAAGTTGCTAGAGGTGAGTTTTTGGAGTAATATTAGTATGAGTTTTAGACATTACCATAGAGAACAGATGCACGGTGTTGTTCAGGATGACGATCTTGGGGCGGGACTTGACTCCATTCACAGAACAGTGAAGAAATGAAGCTCCGCCCTCAGACTCCACCTCTCCGGTCACATGGTACAGCTCTCCACCAATCTGACAGGAAAAACACCCACACAGGAAGATAAATACAGAAATATGGTGGATGTTTGGAATGGAAAGTTTAAAGCAGACTTATAACGCAAAATTAACTTCTGAAGAACAGTGTGATCGGTCTAACAGGTGTCCACACTTCAAACTCCGCCCCTCCCCGCTGGTGTTAAGCAGCGCTGTCAGTCAAACCTGTTGCTAACACTAACGGGAGCGACCTCAGAGAAAGAAGGTGCCTGATTTGTCACTTATTACAGACACAATAATGAACTAAAAACCCCAGGATCATGTAGCGCGGGTCAATATGAACATTTTAAGACCAAAATGACGAGTCTGACAGCAGCAGTTACAGAGAGAGGGGCAACAGTTTTCTAATGTAAAGTGAATTGGACCCAGAGTCGGTGGAGCTGGAATCGCGCCCATGATCACTTCAAATTTGGACCGCAGTGGCTCGCAGGTTAGCTATGTCCATTTATATACACAGTCTATGCTTGGAACAGTGCACAATGCTCTTAAAACACTGCAGTTAAGTCGAGAAAAATAGTGGATTTAGCTTTTAGTTCCACTTGATACAAAATCAACATTTAAGACAAATCTTCCAAATGCTACAAAGCTACACAGAAATGTCACCAAATTGGATTACAAAGAAAACGCTACATTTGGTACAAGTTTCTAGCAAGGTTAAAAGCTTCTGGACAGACTTTTTGAGGGCACAGTGTTATATCTGTCTGAAGGGAGGAGCAAAGATGGATCGTCTTCACTTTGAACAGGAATAAAGGGCTTAGACATCATTCATCTCCTATTTATAACTCCATCCTCAGACTGAAATCAAAACAAGGAAAACAGCAGTGATAGCCAGCATGCTAATAAGTGTGAGAGCTCCCATTAGGCGCTTGAACGATTGTGAACTGTGCCGGAGACATATTATTATATTTTGCAAACTTGGTGCAGTTCAACAGACGTATCTAACAAACAGGAAGTGATTGTTCCTCGAGGCTGTTGAAGGTAACGCCCCTTTTCTCCCACATCACTGGTTTAGCAGAGAGTGAGCGAATCAAACCTGTTACTCACACCAGCAGGAGCGACCTCGGGGAAACAAGGACCTGATTTGTCTGTTATTAATGTTCATATGTTGAGTTATAGACGCAATATTTCTCTGTCACTCTCTCGTTTTCTCTGTTTGTCTCTCTCCATCTTTCTGTCTCTCTCTTTGTTCGCTCTTTCTCTCTGTCTCTCTCTCTGTTTCGCTCTCTGTTACTCTTTCTCTCTCTCTCTCTGTGTTTCTCTCTGTTACTCTTTCTCTGCCTTTCTCTTTCTCTCCCTCATTCTGTTTCTCACCGTTTGTCTCCTCTGTCTCTTTCATTCTGTTTTTCTCTCTCTCTCTCTCTCTGTGTTTCTCTCTCTATCTCTTCTGTCTCTCTCTTTCTCTGTCTCTTTCTCTGCCTCTCTCTCTCTGTGTTTCTCTCTGTCTCTGCCTTTCTGCCTCTCTCTTTCTCTTTCTCTGCCTCTCTCTGTCTCTGTTTTTCTCTACGTCTCTTTCTCTGCCTCTCTCTCTGTGTTTCTCTCTCTGTCTCTCTTTCTCTGCCTCTCTCTGTTTCTCTCTCTCTCTCTGTTACTCTTTCTGTCTCTCTCTTTCTCTGTCTCTTTCTCTGCCTCTGTCTCTCTCTCTCTGTTACTCTTTCTGTCTCTCTCTTTCTCTGTCTCTCTCTCTCTCTCTGTTACTCTTTCTGTCTCTCTCTTTCTCTGTCTCTCTCTTTCTCTGTCTCTCTCTGCCTCTCTCGGTTTCTCTCTCTCTCTCTGTTACTCCCTCTGTCTCTCTCTTTCTCTGTCTCTCTCTGTCTCTCTCTGCCTCTCTCTCTGTGTTTTTCTCTCTGTCTTCCTCTCTCTCTCCTAAATAAACAGGTGTTAGCTTCAGTGTGGTTAGCTCCTCCCTCAGACAGATATAAAACAGTGTCCAGCCGTGATCCGACCAAAACTGATAGATTTGAACTTTTCTTTTGCTACGGCTCAAACCTGGACGACTGAGACATCGCACAAAGTTCAAAGGTCAAAATAGTCGGTTTTGCACAATAAGCCGCTTTACAGAAGCTGACATCTCCTTCACCTGCATCGTGTAGCTCCCGTCCTTGTTGTAGGTGACCACCACGTTCACCTCTGAGGAGACAAAAGTTTAGACGGTTACCCCGGGTTACGCAGAGGAGGCGCCATCATTAGAAACACAAAGCAGGTGCAGCCGTGACAGCCGCAGCAGATGGAGCTCCGGCCTTGAGCTGACATTTAAAAGAAAACTGCATCATTTACAAAAGGTCGTTAAAGCAGAACAGAGGAGGAGAGGAGGAGAGGAGGAAAGAGGAGGAGAGAGGATTAGAGAGGAGAGGAGGAGAGGAGGAGGAGGAGAGGAGGGAAGAGAGGAAGAGGAAAGAGGAGGAGAGGAGGAAAGAGGAGGAGAGACCATTAGAGGAGGAGAGAAGGAGAGGAGGAGAGAGGAGAGGAGAGGAGGAAAGAGGAGGAGAGGAGAGAGGATTAGAGGAGGAAAGAGGAGAGAGGAGGAGCTGAGGAGGAAAGACCAGAGAGGAAGAAAGAGGAGAGGAAGAGAGAAGGAGGAAAGAGGGGAAAGGGGGAGGAGAGAGGAGGAGAGAGGGGGGAAAGACCGAAGGAGGAGGGAGGAGAGGAGATGAGAGAGAGAGAGGAGGATTAGAGAGGAGGAGAGAGGAGGAGAGATCAGAGAGGAGGAAAGAGGAGGAGAGAGGATTAGAGGAGGAAAGAGGAGGAGAGGAGAGAGGATTTGAGGAGGAAGAGAGGAGGAGAGGAGAGAGAGAGGATTAGAGGAGGAAAAGAGGAGGGGAGGAAGGAGGGAAAGAGAGGAGCCGAGGGAGGAAAGACCAGAGAGGAAGAAAGAGGAGAGGAAGAGAGACCAAAGAGGGGAAAAGGGGAGGAGAGGAGAGAGAGGAGGAGGAGAGGGGGAAAGACCGGAGAGGAGGAAGGAGGAGGAGGAGAGACCAGAAAGAGGAGGAAAGAGGAGGAGAGACAAGAGAGGAGGAAAGAGGAGAGAGAAGGGAGGAGTGGAGGGAAAGGGAAAGAAAGAGGAGAGAGGAGGAGAGAGGAGGAAAGAGGAGAGGAAGAGAGAGCAGGAGAGAGACAAGAGAGGAGGGAAAGAGGAGGCGAGGAGGGAAAGACCAGAGAGGAGGAGAGAGGAGGAAAAGAGAGGAGGAAAGGGGGAGGAGAGGAGGAAAGACCAGAGAGGAGGAAAAGGAGGAGAAGAGACCAGAGAGGAGAGAGAAAGGAGAGTGGAGAGAGGAGGAAAGAGGAGGAGAGAGAGGAAAGAGGAGGACAGACCAGAGAGAAGAGAGGGAGGAAAGAGGAGGAGAGAGGAGAGAGAAGAGAAGAGAGGAGGAGAGAGGAAGGAGGAGAGGAGAGAGGAGGAGGAAAAAGGAGAGAGGAGAAAGAGAGGACAGGAGAGAGGAGGAAAGTCCTGAAGTGTTTCATTCTGCTGTTTATTTATTGCAGCTCATGTTTTTTAACAGTCTTGTAGATTTAGAAATGTTTTTGAGGTTTAAATCTGCTCTTGGGTTTTTGTGTCCGTGGCATAAATTAGTTTCGATATTACTGTTCATCGTCTGTATTTACTCCAGCGACATTGAACTTCAGAATGTGTTATGGTGACAGGCTGATATACTGGTATTAAAATACTTAAATCACTCGACACAAACACATTAAACCAGGCTCAGGCTCTTACTCTTGTCCCCGAGCTGCAGACTCATGTTTCTGCTCAGCTCCAGGTTCAGTCTGAAGCCGCTGCTGGAGCCAAATGGAGAGAACGGGTCTGAAAAAAGAGCACTCGTTTAGGATTTGAAGTGGGAATTAACACGTGTTTGAATGTGCACTGGTTAGACTTTCCTACAACTACAGCTGCACAATCGTTCTTTACAACAAAATGTATTTAAAGACGCCATGCTACAGAGATTTATTTTAATAGATTATTTTTCCAGACCAAGGTTTAGTTTGTTTCATCCTTGACAGAATCGACTGCTCACCAGCGCTGTTCTTCAGTTTGGTCACATGATGGCGCTGTGACGTGTCCAGTCAGCTGATTTAAACAGGTTTTGGCTCTGTTTTCTTAGTGGTGAAGGCAGGACGACGGCGCCATCTGCAGGACGGTATCCCAGGTGTGTGAGAGTAAAAATGCCCCCTCGTCCCGGTTTAACATCCTGGTTTTTACTCTCACACATGGGATACTGCCCTGAAGAAGACCCAAAGACAGCGTCCAAAATCTGTTTAAATCAGCTGACCGGACACGTCACAGCGCCATCATGTGACCAAACTGAGGAACCTTGGTCTGAAAAAATGATCTATTAAGGTGACCAGAAAAGTTACGCAGTCCCCCCTTTAAGTTGCAAAGGATGAAATGCCAATGCAAAAGAGTTTATTTGCTCCTTTACACCTTTGAACAAAGTAGTTATAAAAATCAAACCAAAAAACTTGTATCTTTTTGTAGAGTGATTTAAAACATCACTTATCATACACAAACTCTAAACTCCCTCACCCTCTGCCTCACCCTCTCTCCACACCCCCTCTCCCTCTCAGTCTCCTCTCTCCTGTCAGTGCCCTCTCTCCCCTCTCTCTCTCTCCACCTCTCTCCTCTTCTCCCCTCCTCCTCTCCTCTCCTCTCCTCTCCTCCCTCCCTCTCCTCTCCCCCCCCCTCCTCTCCCAGTTTCCTCTCCCCTCTCTCTTCTCTCTCCCCTCCTCCTTTCCCAGTTTCCTCTCCCCCTCTCTCCCCTCCCCTCCTCTCCTCCCAGTTTTTCTCTCCCATCTCTCTTCTCTCCCCTCCCCTCCTCTCACAGTTCTCCTCTCCCCTCTCTCTTCTCTCCTCCCTCTCCCCTCCCCCTCCCCCCTCCCTCCCCCTTTCCCCTCCCCTTTCCTCTCCTCTCTCTCCCCCTCTCATTCTCTTCCTCTCTTCCTCTCTCTTTCCCCTCTCCCTCTCGTCACTCTTTAGTCCTGAGGTTAGCTGTTACCATTAGACTCGTCTGTGAATCTGTGAGTGCCTCTCTGCTCCTGCAGCACCAGGCCCAGGGCAGCCTGACACAGCGTAGCCCCAGACGGAGCGCTCGGAGCGGGGAAGAGGTCGGCGTAGTGCTGGGGGATGAAGCTGGTGCTCACGTTTCCAGCCTCAAACTCGGGGTGAGACGAGAGACTCAGCAAGAAGTCTATGTTTGTGTTCAGGCCCACGATCTGGAAACAGCAGAAATTAAATGTGATTAAAATACAATAATCATCACACAAATTTGACATTTGACAAATAGTATTTCCAGCAGAAAAAATGCTATTTACCAGATTATACAAACTTTTAAGAACTTTATACCATCTTATAGTTACTTCTTTCACATTTACCCTCTGACATTGTATTTAATCTATATTCTTCTGTCCAATACATCATTACTCCAAAAAATCTGTATAAAAAGTAAGTGTTCTTAAGGAAGTACTTTGATATAGAGTCAGTATTTTAAGTATACATTTATACCACAATATATAATCAGTATGTCTGTATATATTGCTAAGCTTTTGCACGTCAAACTCTATCTTTTTATACCACTTTTATAATATTCCCCCTTTCATAAAATGGTCTCGTAAGAATCACTTTCTGACTCCACTGAGGCAGATTTCAGACGTCCCACCCATCGTCTTCTAGGCCCTTAATGTTGAGCACAATCAGAAGTAAAGTAGCCTCAGAACACTCTTAAAATCATTTGTCATTGTACAAAGTGATTTTAGCTGTGTTTTTGGCCTCACGTTGTATTGTCTTAAACAGTATCTGAGTTTCTTCAGAGCAGCCGCTCGGTCCTCTCCCCAAACCACCAGTTTAGCGATCATGGGGTCATAGTGAGCGGAAACTTCATCTCCTGCACAAATAAAACAAAAAACAAACATTTTTGCAAAGATACAGTTTATCCAAAACTAAAATATAAGAGTTACAAGTTCTGTTTTTAACCTAATGAATTGAGTCTCTCAAACTCATTCCATTTTCTTAAGCTCATGGACGTTTAAAATCACAACAAACATGGGACATTTTTTGCGTCACCTTAACATTAATACTGCCAATATTGTTGTATTGTCAGAATAAATAAAATAAAAATAATAAGAATACGTGTTTTGTAACAGAACAGAAAATTGTACTTTTTGCAATTGGCTCATTTTATCTAAAAACAAAAACTCACTTGACAAATATTCTATGAAACACAATATGTTCACTCAAAGCACTTAAAGCCACAGTATGTAACTTTTTAGCCAAAAAATATGCAGAATAGGACTTTTTGGTTGTATTTACTGCACTGAAAAACATGCGTCCTACTCTGGAACATTCTCCATGGAGACAAGGACAGAAGTAGATAAGTTTTATGTCATATTGTGGAAGATTAAAGCCAAGAGAATTTGTTTTGGCTTTAATCTTCCACAGTATGACATAAAACTTATCTCCTTGTCTCCATGGAGATAGTTCCAGAGTATGGATTTAACAGTCTGTTTCCATGGAATCATGCAGGTGACATGCCACCTCCAAAAAGTTACATACTGCACCTTTAGGCTGGAACAAACTTGCAAAGACAAAGCTCCAAAACAAACTAAACTAAACCAAACAGCTCAAACTCCACAGTGAGATACAGGCTGGACCATCCTTTTGTGACTCTCACCTTCTCAGGCAACTTTCCACCTGCAGAAAGTTACATACTATCACTTTAAATAATAGCTAGATAAATACGTTTAATGCCATACTGTAGAACATTCCAGGCAAAACTATAACATCTCCATGGCGACAGACCCCACAGCAGAAAAGTTATATACTGCACATTTAAATCAGACCGTTTACGAACCAAAGAGCTTATGACAAATATTACAACATTAAAGCTAAATGAACTAAAAACACCAAACAGTGCTCGGATTTGACATTGAGTTTTAGATCGTTTCCTCCTTTCCTGTCCCGTACCTTCTCTGACCCCCGTCTCGATGCGCGTGTTCTGGTCCGCAGCAGGTGTCGATAGGTGCAGCAGGGGGCCGGCTCCTGGCAGGAAGTCGTTGTTGGGGTCTTCAGCGTAGATCCTGGCCTCAAACGAGTGTCCCTTTAAGATTATGTCATCCTGGAGGAGAGGTAGACGCTCGCCTGCTGCCACCTACAGGCCACAAGAGCAAACGTCAGCCCGTGTCCTTGGATGTCCCCTCGCCCCCTCAGACGATTCAGGAGCAGACAGGGACAAGCACTGAGGAGTTTGGGATTTCAGTGATCCTGAAAACTGTGTCATCATTGAAATAGGAGCAGATTTGAGGAGATAAAAGGTGAAGTAAAATGAATGTGATGCTAGTATGAACCTGTGCATAACTCTAACTCAACACATGCTACACAGAGATTTATAGCAGGTTTAAGCACAGTTTATTGTCAGTGTGGGGAAATGTGTCCTCTGCATTTGACCGATACTTAAATGTCTCAGGAGGTCGCTAAATTTTGCGTAATATGGGACCATTAAAGATTAAATATAGGTAAAAAGTGCCATTTATACGATATTCAAATGAAAATGTCTCTGTTGGTGCAGTGTCCTCACCCGGAGCTGCCACTCCACCAGGTCGGTCCCTGTGATCATCTCTGACACCGGGTGCTCCACCTGCAGCCGCGTGTTCATCTCCATGAAATAAAAGTTGTGCTGAGCGTCCATGATGAACTCCACTGTACCTGCACACACACAGACGAATAAACACATATAGATAATTATACATCGTTGGTTTTACACCAATCGTGGGCATTTTCTATTCCTTTTTATTATTTTTTTTATAGTTTTATTCTTTTAGTCCAGTCTTGCAAACAGCATCCAACAATATTTGTTTTTTTGGTTTCTTTTTTAAAATATTATATTAATGAGGTGTTTGTGTAGCCGTGTATCTGGGCTAAACGACTAATAAACTTCTGTGTTGTGTAGATAGATGAACTTAGCCACACTCTGGGTTTTGCCGTTCAGGAGGGGTTTAATATCTGTTTGAGACATATAAATATTACAAGCAGCCAACTCCAGGTCTCACAACGCCGCACACGTCTCCCCTCTGCTTTCCTCATAGCAACTGAGGGGAATCGCAATTACACAGGAAGAAGTGGTACCGCCAAAATAAAAAAGCCTCTGGCAAAAACAGCCCACAATAAACTTAAGCACGATCTTACTAGTAAATGAAACAAGATTTGGGTGAAACTGACAAACCATTAGGACCACATGGGCGACATTTGCAGTCCTGATGGCTCCGGCCCTATGGTAAGAATCACTGCTATAAACCACAACACTTCAGACTAAATATTTCACAGTTAAATCTATGTGTATGTTGCGTAAATAAAGATGTTACTCATGTATTTCCTCTCACCTGCTCCCACATAGTTCACAGCTTTAGCCGCTCGAACAGCTGCTTCTCCGAGCCTCCTCCGAACCTCAGCGCTGATGCCGGGCTGAAAACACAAACACACGACTTTATCTAAGTAAATGAGCCGGATTCAACTGTTTATTTAATGAATAATTAACCGCTTACCCCGGGAGCTTCCTCTATGATCTTCTGGTGCCTCCTCTGAACGCTGCAGTCTCGTTCAAACAGATAAACTGCATTACCGTGCATGTCCCCAAACACCTGCACCTCCACATGTCTGAACACAGAAGAAGAAGAGGAAGAAGAAGAGGCGTTTTCTTTTTAAATGGGGTTTTCTACAGCCATTAGAGAGTTGTGCAAAGTATAATTAAAATATTGAAATACCGTGATTTTAAATGTGGTGAGACAGTGAATATTGTGGGACACTGTATCAATACGTCACCATGAGCATTTCTGATTTATTTTAGAAAATCATTTTGTTTTATTTACAGAAAATACACTTTTTATGCAATACACTTGAAACAGTCACAGTTTTTATTAAAACTGGTGTATTTCTCAGTAAGTTTTGCAGAATATATTATCACATGTTTGGCAGAATTGACATATTGTGATTGACAGGTGGATGACAGTTTAACTCACTTGCTTTTTGAACTTTGACACAGGAACTATTAATATAAGATCCCATGATTGTCTACATCTAAAAAGTGGCTGCACTAGAACTGAAAAGGGTTATTTTCCTTCTCAAAAATAGAATACATTTCAAGGACATGCAAAACTGGATAGATCAGTGCCACTAATGCACTTTATAAAGGTTTATCTGCAGATTATTAATCAGACCTGCTCCTGTTTTTATTGCTTTAAATGGACCTATGTAGTTTGATTTGTTGTTTTTTGTTTGTATTTTTCTGTATTTTTAACTCATTACAAGAAGAGCCCATCGGAAATACATTGTCTATTTGTGTCAGCATAAACATGGCAGTTTTGGGTAAAACGTTTTTCTTTAATAACACAGAGGACGGAAAAACAGCAGAGATTTCTACAGAACCACGAGTGAAGCAATAAAAATTGATAAACTAAGATGGGGAAAGTTATAGATTGGTTCTGAATGAGACAAGGGCATTCGAACGGAGATTTGCTCTGCATTTTGAGATACTAACTACAAGCAAGCGGCTAATATCTGAACGTACCTGGGGTCTTCTACAAACTTCTCCACCAGCATGACATCATCGTTGAAAGACTTCCTCGCTTCCCGTCTCGCAGATTCCAGCTGCTCCAAGAAATCCTTTTCCGACCGGGCAATACGCATCCCCTGCACACAGACAAAAACATGTTTAAAAGTCTAATACAAAACAGATGGCACGTTTAGTCAAAGGCGCTGTTTTTGATTTTTATTGTCCAAAAATCGTGAAAAACAACTCGTTCATCTTAAATGGCTTCAGTGGTCCAAAGTTATTCACTTAAAGGGCCCATATTCCTCTATTTTCTGATCTGTTATAATGGTGTTTCCTCGTCACAAACAGACCTGGAGTTGTGTTTTGTTTCATTCACATGTTTAACACACAAACCCTGCAGATTTAGGCTGAGTTCTTCTCTCAAACTTCTCTCTGTTCCACCTTGTGATGTCATCATGTGGTCATACAGGAAGTGCTCCACTGTGTTTTTAAACTCCATACACCTTCACTAGAATCATTTGGAAGATTTCATCCCTGGAATTGCCAATTTCTACTGAACTAAATGTAAAATGTAGCTGTTAACTTGAAAACTATCACTTTATGACATCACAAGGTGGAACAGAGCATTTTGAGCTTTAGAGATATAGACAGACTAAAAATAAAGTATTACTCAAACATGTGAATGAATCAAAACACAACTCCACGTCTGTTTTTGAGGAGGTAACAGCATTAGAACATGACTTAAAGCTTAAAGAGTCAATTTTGCATAATATATGACCTTTAACCTTGTACATTCAGAGTAATTAAGCAAGCTAACCGTGCATGTCCTGATTATCAGACAATAAAATGCTTTCAAAATGGATGAAGTCACCGTGCAGCAGACTTATTTTGACCTGGGGTAAGACACATTTAGCTCAAATACATGGGGAAAAATATCAGGTACAGGGCCTTGAACACAGCTCATCGATCATCGTCACACTGCCTGATGTAAAAGGGCCTCACCTTCCCACCTCCTCCTCTCACAGCTTTGATCATTACAGGATATCCAATCTGAGCCGCCTCCGCCTGCAGCCTCTCGTTTGATTGGTCATCTCCATGGTAACCACCAATGATTGGCACCCCAGCCGCTGACATGATGTGCTTGGATGTGCTGCGAAAGAGGAAAATAACTTAATTTTTTAGGAATCTCACGCTACTTTAAAGCACTACTGCGTAACATTACAGGCGACAGGCACATCATCTGCTTGTCTCTATGGAGATACACAATTTAAAGCCGTACTTTGAGGCAAACCAGTAACATCTCTATGGAAACAAGCAAAGTTAGTCAGGTCTGTGGAGAATTAATTGGAAAATAACAATATCTTTAGGGATCTCACTCAATTTTTAACAGTCAGTTTCTGGTAGCAGGCACAACACCTGCTTGTCTCCATGGAGATACAAAAGTTAAAAGCCATACATTGGAACATTCTAGGCAAAGCAATGACATATCCATGGATCACTCAAGCAAAATTAGTCAGGTCTGCGGAGAGGCAAGCCCATTCACACCAAGTGAATATTTTTATTTTAGTTTATAAACTTTTAGTTTATTGGCTGAAATGTTACACAGTGGCACTTTAACTCAAACTAATTTAAATCCATGTACACAAACCTTTTGATGCCCATGTCTCTAATGGCAGAAGATGGAGGTCCAATGAAGATGATGCCTGCGTCTTTACAAGCTTCTGCAAACTCTGTGTTCTCTGATAGAAAACCATAACCAGGATGCACCGCCTACAAAGAAACACACAGAAGCACATAGAAACACACATAAATACACATAAAAACACACAGAGACACACAGAGACACACAGAGACACACAGAAATACACACAAACACACATAAATACACATAAAAACACACAGAGACACACAGAAACACACAGAGACACACAGAAAGACACAGATAGACACAGATAGACACAGAAATACACACAGAAAGACACAGACAGACACACAGAAGCACACAGAGACACACAGAGACGCACAGAAACACACAGAGACGCACAGAGAGACACAGAAATACACATAAAACCACAGAGACAGACAAACACAGATACACAGAGACGCACACAAACACGCATAAAAACACACAAACACACAGAGACGCACAGAGACACACAGAAACACACAAAAACACAATGATGCATCATACTAATAATCAACTGTACTTGTGGTTTTCAGACACTAAAATGTCATGATGTTACCCTCCCAGATGGGGGCGCAAGAGACTGTTTTTCTTAATTACACTGTACTTTGCCATGAAATATCCAAAAGGTAAATGCACAAATGTTGAACCTGATCATTTCTATTAGTGATGAGACTCAAGAACTCACTGTGTTACAACAAACAGCTGCATTTTAACAATATTCATTAGCTTCCCCCGTCTGATAAATATGACTGACCTATAGAATGTTGTGATGTATCTGAAATCCAGCAATAAAAAATGGACATAAAAAAGTAACATGTGGACTGTCTGAAAATACAGTCTGATGATGTCAATGCTGTAAAAACATTCTGGACATGTTGTTCCGATCTGCTCAGGAAGTAATGGAATTAACAAGTAACAAGTACAAGTGGCGGTTATTACTATATTATTATGTATTTATTTTTTATCATTATTATTATTAGATTTGGCAAAAATATATTATTTTTGTAAAGTCATAAATTATAACTTCTGAGATTAGCTACAATTCAACGCAAATAACAAGTATGATCGTCCACTACCATTTTATTGCACTGATTTATTCATAATAAATACTTCTGTTGGAATTGAAATGACTGAACAGAAACAAATTAATACATCTGAAAGCACCATGAGCTCTTTGCCTTTTGTCCTTATTTTACAACCAAAAGCAACTCATTTAGGGTCGAAAATATATTGAGCCAGCTGTTGTTCATGTTTAATATTGAGAGAATAGTTAGCGAATGAAACTAAATACGTCAAAGAATATTTAGAATCTCAGAGTCAGGACTAAACATGGGGAATCAGCATTTCAGTTTTATGCAGCTAAAACCTGGATTGAACCTGTTTTAATTTGTTGTATTGTGATTTGAATGTCTTTCTAATTCTGTAAAGCACTTTGAATTACTTTATGTACAAATACACCTGCCTTGTCTATAGTTTTAAAAAACCACAGTGCAGAGTGTCAGTTATACTCAAGTCTTGCATGACTACAAAAACCACTCACATGTGACCCAGACTTTTTGGCCACCTCCAAAACCTTCTCCATAGAAAGATAACTCAGCTGAGACGCCGCTGGTCCAATGTGATACGCTTCATCTGCCTAAAAATCACAAAACAACACAATTACTATCAAATACATTATTCAATAACCTGTTTAAAGCCCATGTACCTGATTTTACCGTCTTAAAACATGAAAAACAGAACTAGTTCATTTTAAAAGGTTTGCAGTGGTCCAAAGTTACTCCTCACTTACCTTATCCATTCAGGACATTCAAATTATTCACTGCAATGAGTTCATAAGCGCACAACTAGCATACTAATAGAACACTTCCTGATTCTCCAAAAATAAACCACTTTATAATAATAAGATGCAATCAGAACACAACAGTCTCATTTCGACCTCGAGAGCTGCTTATACAATACATCTGTACTAGGACAAGACAAATTTTGCTTGTGTACAGCCACTTTAAATGCTGCGTGCTCCTCACCATGGCGACGTGCATGGAGTGTCTGTCTGCGTCGCTGTAAACCGCCACAGAGCGAACGCCCATCTTTTTAGCCGTTCTCATCACACGACACGCGATCTCTCCTCTGTTTGCGATCAGCACCTTCTCGATCCTCGCCACACCTGCAGAAGATAAACCAAACAAAACACAGGAGATAAATGTTAAAATGTAAATGAAAGAACAATTTGGGGGGAAATACCAGAAAATATATGATTATTAAGTTGTTTTTATGGCTGTTTTTCAGATGACGTCACATCATTCTATAGGCCAATAATAATTAATGCAGTAGGAGCAGTTAAAATTAATATGGTGAAAATGACATTCTTTGTTGGAATACAGTTAGTTAGTTCTTGGGTCTAGACACAAATATAAATGATCAGATTCAACATTTAGGAATTTAACTTTTAGATATTTCATGGCAAAGTACAATGTAATCAATAGGGAAAACTGGCTCTTGCCTCCATCTGAGATTCTGTCATCATCACATTCTAGGATCAGAAAACCACTTCTCTGTTTTTGCCAACTAACGTCACACAGGGCAGTCAGAGCAGATCACACATGGAAAACGGGGCAGTTGGCGCTATATTGGTTTTATATTGGCTTTTTTTTTTTTATAGCTCTTCACAGACTTTAACAGGAAGAGAGGGTTATTAATCTAATCTTACAAACTGGTTTAATATCGATATTTGGGCAGTTCATGCATGTTTCCTTAGAGTTTATGTTTGTTTAGATTAGCAACTAGAAGCAAAATGGCGGCAGGTGGCAAAAAGCGATGCATAAATAATGAAAATATAAATCATAAATCACATTTGTACATGGATACTTCAATACATTCACAAAAAGTAGTTTTGTCTCATTTCAGTAATTAAGTGTGTAATATTTTTTTATTAATTCAGAATTAATTGACCTGCTTGTCTCCATGGAGATGTTAATTATGTTACCTTTGGAGACAAGCAGGCGACACTAACAGACCAAATTACAGGTAGGATGCGTTCACATTTTATCATCTTATTTATTTGTCATTACTTGTCCTGTCTTGAACCCAGTTTAGTCTTGAACTAGTCCAGGATTAGTTTCAGATTTAGTCCCAGTTTAGTCTCAGTTTTCAGGTGGGCTACATACAAGTATAAATACACCCATAAAGCTGTTAGTTTAGGTGAACAGCTCTCACCTGAAGCCAGCCTCACGCCTCTTTTGGTCCATGACAGTTTCCTGCAGAGAGCCACAGTTTACATGTCAGCCTGCTATGTTTATGAAGGACAGAGGGACTACGGCAACAACAACTGGACAAATCTAATCATTTATAACAACAGAAGCATTATCATTGCATAAGAAATTAACTGCATGATCTGTAACACCAATGAGTCTGGTAAACTGACTTAAGGTTATGCACAGTTACAGTAGTAAACAATTAAAATTAGAGTTATGTTACCTTTACTTAACCTTGTGCTGCTTAAATGTGTGTCAGCTTCCAAGATCGTACATTTTAAAGTACTAAATAGCCACACACACATGCATACGTCTTATAAACATGTATTTAATGTAAAGAAGCAGTTTATGAAGCTCATTCAGAGCTGAACTTGTCATTCACATTGATAGCTTAGCCGGATGCTAACATGCAGGTGGCGTTTGTAACCGATTAACATGACATGAAAATTAAGATTATTATTCACAAAATAAAAGTGCATATATTAGGGGTTTTATTGCACTCACTGTGTAAATATTCTGAAGCCCTGTAGCGTGGGGAAGCTGAGGATAACCGCTGCCATAGTGAGCAGCTCCGAGGTTTGTGATGCTAACGGGCTAGCTAAATCTGGGCATTTCGCTGGGGGCGGGGCTTATGTGCTACGTCACCAGATATTTAGTAAGAAAATAACATAATAATAATAATAATAATAATAATAATAATAATAATAATAAATATATACCTACATATTTTTTTCTTTACATGTTCAGAATCCAACAATTTATGGAAAAAAGGTTGAAGAATATTAACTCAAAAACAATTAACTAAGAACAAATCAACTGACTTAATCAACATGTACCACGAAATATATTTCATTAAAACTGTCAAAAACTAACCTCTTATAAACCATAAAACGTAAATCCCCCCCTTCTTTTTCTGTCATTTATTTATGTTTTTTTTTTGTTTGTTGTTTGTTTTTCATGTAGATCATTATTTCTGAATGATCAACAGTTCTTTTGTTTATCAAAATGTAGGTGTGTACTGTCTTAACATTGTACCTCATCAAGAACATGCAGGGCCTGTTAATGCTAAGCTACTTACAATAGTGAAAATCATACATAGTCGTACATAAAAAAATAAATGAAAAAAAAAATTGTTGGCTGTATTTATTGGCCTATTTTGAATCCTTACGTAGCTTGAATATTTTTGAACTTTTTTTTTTGCAGTCTTTATTCTGTTTCTGTGCTTGAATGGATGAAAGGATGGCCAAAGGCAGGTTGTAATAGAATACAAAATATTTGTATATGGCACTATAGTCATATTCCTTCACACTTTGAGACCTGTAACAGACACAGGCTCTTTTAAAACTGCAGTCTAAAGTTAATGCCAACTGAGCAGATAATAATAGATTTATATTAGTTTAAAGGGAAGGTAAAAGGGATTTAAATCTTGATCTTGACCAGCCTATTTATTTAAGTTTTATTTATTTATTTAAGACTTTGATCTGCTAAATGTTTATTGAAAAGGTCTGTAGAACCACACTTTTGAAAAAAGACTGAAATACCAGTTGTTTTTCCTGATTTACTCCAGAGAAAACAGAAGCACAGAGCTGTTTAAAATGACTGAACAGTTCATTGATTAGTGTGGCGTTAGTGCCATCTGGCGGTGAGAGTGTGAATGTGCAGCCCATGTTTGACAGACACTTACAGCTTGTTTACTTTGTAAATAATAAAGTCAACAGTGTCTGGATCCACTGACCTGTGTCTCTGGACTGTTCTTCTGCTGTGAAGAAGAATAACAGGTTTATAATAATATAATAAAACACTTAACCCCAGTCATTTAAAACAGCTCCACTGTGTGTTTTAAATGACTTTAAATGACTAATAAGCTACATATTTACAACATGAGCTGCCTTTTAGGTCAACATTCTTTAAATAATTCACTAACTGCATCTTACTTTCATGACACAATATTTGTTGCTTATTGCCTGTGTTATTGACCAGCTCAACCGTGGTGGAACAAAGTGAAAAAGTAAAAGGTAAAGTACTGTATTTAAAAAGCTGAAGTAATAAAGTACTGTATTTAAGAAGCTGAAGTAATAAAGTACTGTATCTAAGAAGCTGAAGTAATAAAGTACTGTATTTTAAGAAGCTGAAGTAATAAAGTACTGTATTTAAAAAGCTGAAGTAAGAAATTACTGTATTTAAGAAGCTGAAGTAATAAGTACTGTATTTAAGAAGCTACACATTTTCAGTATCTGTACTTTACTGAAACTAGAACTGAAAAGTAGAAGTAGCGTAGTATATTTGTTTTATTATTGTGCGACACATTGAGCTAATGAAAAGGCTGAGGAGTTTTAAATGTTCGTAGTTTGAGCAAACAAAAATTACAAATAAATGATTCAGTTGAACATAATTCCTCACAAATCTTTATCAAATCGATACATTTGAGCCTTCATTAGATCTCAAAATCTGAGCAAAATAGTTTTACTTTTTTTTCCCTTGGAGAGAGACCACTTTAAACTGTACTTTTTTATGTAAGTAGAATTTTTGCATGTGATATTTTTACGTTTTTTTTTTTGTTTTTTTGTTTTTTTTTTTCTTGTTCCGCTATCTGTACTTTTACTTTTTACAAAATTAAGTACTTCTTCCAACGCTGCTTGTAACAATAATCATCAGTTACCTTACACATGAAATTGCAGTTGAAATCATGATGAATTAGTGCAATATTATTCAGTTTCTTATATAAAGGCGGGCAGTCCCTGCTCATTAAAAGAAAAAAAAAAAAAAAAAAAAGATAATTTAAAAAAGATAACGTAAGTGTGGGAAAGCTGCGATTGTAGAGAGATGACCACAAGAGGGAGGTGTTTCTCCATAGATTTTATAAACATGGTTTTACAAAATCCAAGAGACAATCTACAGTTTGTTTGGTTTTTCGTTTGTTTGTTTAATATTATGGTATTGTTTTTCCTAGAGTCACTTTTTCCTCAATTAATATCTTCTATCCACCATCTGATAAAAGGGAACTATCGAGCTCAAGGGCAGGTGAAACATTAATGGAAATATGAAATATACTTATTTTCAGCCAAATCAACCATTCTGAGATTTTTTTCTTTTTAAACCTAAAATACAAGTCCCTAAATAAAGTTTTTAGTGAGATAAGCTTCATTTTTACATGGAAAATGTCAAACTCAACAAATGTTTTAGTCTAGTGTCAATCAGATGCTGCTCTCAGCACCAGCTGTATATAAACTCATTTATACCAAAAACCTCTAAAAAACATCCAGGCTGGATCTGAAATCTGATGTTCTCTGAGTATAGCTTGCTTGAACAGACGAAAATAGCCCCAAGAAATTTCTAAGTAGGGACTCGCAGACTTCCCTCACCCGAGACACTTCCTCTGGCTCCTCCCAAGGAGTTACTAGACCAGCCTAGAAACATAGTCCCTCCAGTGTGTCCCTATGGCAGTGTGTCCCACTGGGACATGCCCGGAACACCTCCCCAGGGAGTCGTCCAGGAGGGCGTCTGGAACAGATGCTGGAGCCACTGGCTCCTGTCCACGTGGAGGAGCATCGGCTCAACTCCGAGTTCCCCTATGTGACGGAGCTCCTCATCCTATTTCTAAGGAAGGGAGGAAACTCATTTCGGCCGCGCTTGTATCTGTGATCTTGTCCTTTCGGTCATTACCCAGAGCTCATGGCCATAGGTGAGGGCAGGAAAGTAGACTGACCTGTAAATCGGGAGCTTCACCTTTGATTCAGCTGCTTCTTAACCACGACAGACGATACAAAGACGATGCAACAGGTGTCACCTGTCAGTCTCACGCTCCATCCTTCCCTCAATCATAAACAAGACCCTGAGATACTTTTTCCGGTCAGAGAACCATGGCCTCGGATTTCAAGGAGCTGGTTCTCAATCCCAGCCACTTCACACTCGGCTGCAAACCCCCCAGTGCTGCAGGTCCTGGCTCAGTGAAGCCACCCGGACAACATCATCTGAAACAGCAG